>CATIWR010113805.1:0-14253 GCA_949677035.1 Omphalea diandra
GTGCTTTCAGTTTTACATTGAGACATATGGACCACAGGTCGTCGACTGAATCCAAACTCTCTCTCTCCTTGTGTCATATACATATATGTACATCAAGTAAATGTTTGATTGTGTGTAGGATGGATAAAACCTTTATGCATATGTGTTTTGAACATGAAGGATATGAGTTATGTAGATGAATATGGTTGTTACACCATAAGAATCTGACTATTATTTTTATTCATTGAGTTGCGACTCATCAATCGTAAATGTTTTCAGATATTGAAGCATAAGATTGGACATTTTGGTGCTTAGAGTTTTGCATCGAGACATATGGACCACAAGTCGTCGGCTGAATTCCAACTCTCTTTATTTCCTTGTGTCATGTACTTACATCTAGATAAGAACTAGTTTATAGTCACTAGCCTTGACATTAGTTAACATATATGTACATTAAATACATATTAGTTTATGTATGTATGATGAATAAAACCTTTATGCATACATATTTTGGATATGAATACTATGAGTTTTGTAATTAAAAATGGTTGTTACACTAACACATAGATTAAAACCTAAAGGTTGATGCTTACTACATAATTGTGATGCCATGTTCAATGAAATGAATGGATGTGTGGAGCCAAGATCAATTAGTGTATCAACTTCTAAATCATGGAGAAAAAGCTTACTAGTGATACTTTTGGACAATAACAACTTCTTGCCTAGTCATGGAAAATACTCTGGCCTATGTTAGGTGTCCAGAACTCTAACCTTTTGATTTGCTCATACATTGGCTAACTATGGTTGTTCCACTTGCCTCTGCGCCTGCGAAATGACACTTTATCTCCACTTGCTTTTGAAACTTCAACTGTAGGTTTTGAAGTAGCTATACCACTGCCTTTGCCTCCCTTTGACATTTTAGATCTTTCAGGACGATCTTTATGCATATGATCATAAGACCCATAACAATAGAACTCACTAGTCAATTTTTTACATTCACCCATATGTTGCCTACCATAATAAACATGAGGGTCGTTGTTGCGTAACTTGGCCTTAACCTCTGCCCACATATGATAAAACTCCTAGTCCCCTACCTTTATAGCTAGAATAACCACACCTAGCACTAGACTGTGATAGAATATAATCTCCATATTTACCTTTCTTTCTATTAAAATCTCCTACAAACTTAATAGGCTCTTTTTTTACTCGTTACTTCATCCTTTCGTTTTCTAATCTTTCCACCCTGACTGCAACAAGTTTTACCTTAGTATAACTTTCAAGATCTGCAACTGTGATCTTACTTCTGATCTCATGTCTCAGTCCCTCTTTAAACTTTCAATATTTGTCTTTGTCAGTGGCCATCATGAAGGATGCATAATGAGATAATTGATTAAATTTTACTTTATACGTAGCTATAGTCATCTCCCCCTATTTTAGGTTCAAAAATTCCATTTTTCTATCATCATTGTACACTTCTGGCATGTAATTACTATTGAATTTGATGAAGAAAATCATCTCATGTAACCATTGGAGGTTGGAAATCACTTCTTAGAATGGTTTCCTACCAATCATATGCATCCCCTTTTAATAGCGACACTACATAACCAAAATTTTCTTCTCATATGCATTTCATCAAATTCAAAACTCTTTGTGTTCTTTTTAGCCATGTCTCGACCACTTATGGATCTGTGGTACTACTAAAGTAACCACACCCTGTTTTATTAATTTGTCATACCTTCTTTCTCTTTGATTTTTTAGACCTTGCACTGTTGGTTCACCAATTCTATGTTGTGGTTGCACATGAGATATGTGTTGTTCATGAGAATGTGTAATAGATCTAACTCTATCAATAGGTTGATCTCTTAATGGTTGGCATGATGCTTCTATGGAATGAAAATCAACTGACTCCTCTCTCCTTGGTGAGCCATGGGTTCTACCTTGACTACCCTCTACTAGTGCCCTATAAGCATATAAGACTATGTCATATGATAATGCATAATAGTGCAAAAGTCATGTCATGTTCATATTATGTCCCTAAGGAACCTATCCCTGCTCTGATGCCAAAAAACTGTAATGACCATTTTCATTTACAAATCATGGCATTCATGTCCAAAATTTCATATGCATAAAGGTTGATTCATCACACATACACAATCCAACATGTATTTAATGTACATATATGTTACCTAATATTCAAGGTTGGTGACCATAAACTAGTTCGTATCTAGATATGTACATGGCACAATGAGAGAGGGAAAGAGAGTTGGAATTCAGCCGACAACTTGTGATCGATGTGTCTGTATGTAAAACTTTATGCTTCAAAGTATCCAAACCCTATGCTTCAATATTTAAAAAACATAATTGCAATTTGGTGAGTCAGAACTTAATGAATAAAAATAATAATCAGATTCTTATGGCACAACCAATAATCAAATATCATCAGGATACATTACAAGTATAAAAATTGACTATGCAATTGCAAATGCTATAAATTGATTTTGTCGCGACCTTACAAGGTAAACCCTGCTCTTAAACATTCAAATGATTCAAATGACATTTGATTTTTATGCCAACAAATAACAAATGGATCATTTGATCAATAACATGTGCCAATAGGACATATTGGTACCTTTTCCAAGTGATTTGGAAGTATTTGACGAGTCGGTCACAACATTCTTTTAGTTCCATATGTAAGTGTTCATCCATAATGGTGTACCAAGCAATCATTAAGATCATATAAATCTCACTTGACTTGTATTCACATGTAAAAAGTCACAATTCAATCACATATACATGTAATAGAACACAACCATTTCATAAAATTATCACACATACACATAAGAATCTAATTATGGCTTTTACTCACCTTTGATGTGACCAACCTTTATGGTAGGTTTGGACCTCTCTCTTGGGATTCCTTAAAGTGTTGAGATTCTAAAATTTGATATATACATGGTTATAAGTATGCCAAACTAGTTATGAATGCTTAGTATGTAATTATGGACATATTGAATGTAAGTGAACCTAGTATTTATGCATATTTTTTTTTATATAGCAGCCTGACCTTACTATAAATGACTTGATTCTTTTTTTTCAAATAAACTAGATACATAATGATACAACATAGTCAAATTTCAGATGAATATAAGATATATAGAAAATGTGGTGAATTTTAGAATTTTGCCCTATTTCAATGTCATCTCAGTCTAAGTCTTACAATCTTTTAGAATATCTAAAATTGTACAAATCCAATTGCAAAATTGATTTACCAAAGATACAAAACACATAAACCAACATTTTTTATTTTTTACTCATTGTCTACTTTAGTCTATAAAGTCACCAAAACAAATGACCTATCTTAGTGTGAGCAAGTTTTTAACTTGTTGATAATCAGTCATGTTTAAAGGGAAATATCTTATCAACCATACTAAATTTGGCAAATTATTTTATAGACATGTAGATTAGACATAAATATACAACTTTCACATTTGCCACATTACCAAATTACCATTCCATGGCCATCAAATTCTTGGCAAATAGAATTAAAAGACTAATTAGGTTTCATCGAGTTCATAGTTAATCACAATCAATGAGTCATATCTCTTCCCTCATAACAAATTAAGTAAAAATTCTTTGTATGAATTTAGAAGGGATATAACCCTATAAATTTCATGTTTTGAACTTTGTATAAATCAGGACATAAGGTCATCAAAATATATGAAGACAGAAAGATTAAGGAGATTTTAGTTGATTATGAACCAGCCCTGATGAAGGAGCCATATCTCCTCATGCAAACCAAACTAAGCAAATTTGTTTCACATGATTTTATATAGGGCATAAAACACCAACTTTTATATTTTAAATTTTCCCTAATTCCTCTTCTATATGCAATTGTGAGTGCAAAAATATGCTCTAATAACAAAACCAACACAATTAGCTGTATTTTTCTTTTGAGCTTTAACCACCATACATGAGCTCTATCTCAAATTACTTCATAATTCTTCCTAATCATGCAT
Organism: Omphalea diandra; assembly: GCA_949677035.1. Classification (NCBI taxonomy): domain Eukaryota; kingdom Viridiplantae; phylum Streptophyta; class Magnoliopsida; order Malpighiales; family Euphorbiaceae; genus Omphalea; species Omphalea diandra. The sequence goes on from CATIWR010113805.1 coordinate 3,996, forward strand.
ACATGTTATGAGGGAGGAATCTCATGTGGAAGAAGATAAAATCACTTACCTCTTTTGCCAAAACTAGAAAAGCTTAGGGTTTCCTCCAAGCTAGCTCACTCTTCTCCCTCTCATTCTTCTTCTTCTTTTTCTTTCTTCCTTTCTTTTTTTTTTTTCTATTTTTTGAAAAGATAAAATCATGGTGTCTCACTACCATTGGTTGGAAGTTTAATATTTCTCTTTTAGTCCCTCTTCTTTACCCTTTCATTACCTCCATTCATCTCTTAATCCACATATGTTTCTTATACTTTTAAATAATCTCTAAAACACCATTATTTATGATGTTATATCATGCATATAACATAAGAAAATTTTTCATGCAACTATACAAACATTACATATATGTTTAAGTGTCCCAAACGTAATGGTGCAAGTGTCATCATCATGCTTATCTAATTCACATATCTAAGTGATCATTTATCCAATGCATATGTTCATGTGGGATTGTAAATCATTTATGCAATGGATATATTCATGTGAGAATGCTAATGAATGAGGATAGGGATGTTAAATGCAATGTGTCCTATATTTCTTTAGCTGATGTACACATTTGTTGCTTAGCATATTGAGACTTGGGGATTGCACATAAAAGAACATGCATTGCTCTCCCATTCTTTAGGTTTGCCTTCTTTTCTTTAGCAATCCACCCATTCTTTGGTTTTGGTATAGGAACATCTCCAACTAGCTTTCTTGAAACTTCTCTTCCTTCCTAAAAAATGTCCTGTAGGTCAATGGTTTCACTGTCAAGGAAGATCTCCATATGAGTTTCTTAGTAACTATATTCATCTCCTTTGAAGAATGGAGGCTTTTAGATGGATTATGATTCTTCATGACTTGCCATGATCTTTGCTCTGTGCACATAAGCTTTGATTAAGAGACCGACTTTGATACCAATTGTTGCCTTATGATGCCCTAGAAGGGTCCTTGAATAGGATAATGGCAATTTTACAAATTTAAACTAAATGTGAAATACTATGAAGAATTAACACACAAGATTTATAGAGGTTCAACACAACTTACCTACGTCCTTTTCTTTAGTGTTTCCATTAGAGCCTTTACTATTTTAATAGCTTATGGTGTTATCAACAAACTTTACACAAGTATGTTTTCAAGCACTTACCAAACCTTTACAAGCAATTGATTCTTAGCCACTATCAACCTTTTTCAAGTAGTTCAATAAGTACTACATAACCTTAACCTAAAGTAGTTTCGAGGTACTACCTTAAACCTTTCAAAATAGATACTTTCAAATGGACTCTCAGCTCTGAGTTACAAACTAAGAAGTTATTACACTTTTAGGAGAAGAAAAGCTCTTTCACTCAAGCAAGAATAGATGCTCTAAGTACATTCACAGGATATGCTTAATGTGAGTTATGAAGTAACACAGGTTCTTGATAGGTTTGTCCCTCAAATTCTATTTTGAAGATAACTCTTTTAGTTCACGCTTAAGCTTGATCAATGAATGTGATGTCCCATTTATTAATCATTCCTAAAGTAGGTGCAATAACTCATTCATAAAACATAGGATACTAAAGTGACACAATATCATTAAAATTGTATCATTTTATCCATCTCATTTAAAAGACCTATTTTCAATTAGTTTTCACATTATTTATCTTGTTTCATAATATAATAACTATTTATGACAAAGTATGCATGATTAAAAAAACTAAAATACTAATAGATTGCATACTAGTCCAACCTCTATCAGACTACTAGACAACAACTTCAAAACGTAAACTAGATGTAATCTTTAGTCTACTGTTCTTGAAAGAAATTTTAACGCAAAGGAGTGAGCTTGCATACTTAGTAAGTAAACACATACTAATACTTCAATCTCAAATAGCATAACAAACATTTAAATATAAATAACTTATCATCATATTCATTCACAAAATAAAGAGTTTTTACTCTTTAATGCCACACAGGCTATCAAATGTTATTGTCACATAGGCTATTATGTATTGTTGCCATATAGGCTATAGATATCATTGTCACACTGGTTATCATATTAGGTTGCCACACAGGCTATAAATATTGGTGCCACATAAGCTATAGATATCATAGTCACAGAGCCTATCAAATGTTATTGCCACATAGGCTGTTATATATTGTTGCCACACAAGCTATAAATAACATTGCCACACATAGTATCAAATGTTGTTGCCAAATAGGCTATCATATATGGTTGCCATATATTCTATGAATATTATGCTTGCCCAATAACATTAAGTATTAGTCTTTCAACAAATCAACTATAAATCTAACAAAATTCCAGCAATATAATGACTAATAACAACACCTATGATTTTGGTAGCTCATATCACAACATACTTTCATTCCCAAGTCATAATTTATCAACATCTCATGAAAATAAATAATTCAAAGCTATAACAATATTTTCATCATTGTATTCACCAATATCATCTCATTAAACAATATTTGATTCCATTGAGTATATGTTTATGGCATTTAACCAATCACATGTTTAGTACCGTTAGCTATTTACTTACCTCATTGTTCAAGCTCTTAAGCTATGGATGTTCTTGGTTTATTCCCAATATTATCTTTAATGCCTTGAGGACCTATTTCAACACACTAAATCAATCCATGATGATAAAGTAAGATTTTTATCTTGATATGCAAATATGCTCTAGTAAAATATCATGAACTTGATAATCTTTTTCTATGATTACTTTTAACTCACAAATCCAAATGACTTGATTCTTTTTTTCAATTAGACTAGACATATATGGGTACACCACATCTAGAATTCAGTCCAAAATATGCACAACATAATTTATGGTCAATTTTATAAATTTTCCTTATTTCAATGTCATCATAGTTTGAGTAGGTCTTTACATTATTGGGCATATATCAAATCTTACAAATCCAACTACAAAAATGATTTACCAAAAGTTACAAAACACTTAAAGGAAAAATTTTCATATTTTACTTATTATCTAATTTAGTCTATAAAGTCACCAAAACAAATGACCAATCTTAGGGTGAAGGAGCCATAGCTCTTTAGACACACTAAATTAAGCAAAACTGCTTCACATGCTTTTAGATAGAGCATAAAGCTATAACTTTCATGGTTTACACTTTTCCTAATTTCTCTTCTAGGGTTATGAAATCATGGATACAGTAAGCAGCCCTAACCACAAAACTAACACAATTAACTCTATTTTTCTTAAGCTACAACCTCCATATATGAGCTCCACCTCAAATACTCCATAATTCTTACTAACCATGAGTGATTAACATGCCAATGGGGAAGAAGATAAATTAGCTTACCTATTTTCCCAAAACTAGAAAAGCTTAGAGTTCCTTCCTAGGCAATTCAGTCTTCTTCTTCTTCTTCCATTATTTCTTTCTTCCTTAGCTCTCTCTTCCTTTTCTGTATTTCCTTATGTTTTGCCTCTCTAATACAATCCCAAAAGATCAAAAATTTAATTTGTATACCTACCCTAATAGGACAAAATCATGGTGTCTCAGTACCATTGGTTGGAAGTTCAATATTCCTCTTTTAGTCCCTCTTCTTCACTCCTTCTTCTCCTCTATCCATCTACTAATCCCTATATGCTCTTTATACTTTTAATATGTTCCAAAACACCATTAATTCAAATGCTATAGCATGCACAAAACATATGACAATTTGCCACCACTATGCAAACATCATATTCATATTCAAATGCAATAATGCAAGTGTTATTGTCATGCTTATGCAATGTGATGCATATATTCAAATCTAACATAATTAAAATGCATAGGATTTAGGTTTAGGATGTTACAATTCTCCCCCTTTTGTAGAAATTGTCCTAAAAATTTTACTTACTAGAACTTTAGAATAGATAGGAATATTATCATCTCATAAGTTCCTTTACTTCCCTAGTGACCTCCTTAGGTGCATGATGGCTCCATCTTACTTTAACCATGGGTATCACTAGATTCCTTAATTGTTTTAGTTGCTAGTAAAAAATTTCAACTAGTTCTTCTTGATAAGTCATATCATCAAATAATTCAATCTCTAGCTTTGATAATATATGACTAGGATTAGACTGATACCTTCGGAGCATAGAAACATGGAACACATCATGTATCTAAGATAATTCTACTAGTAATACCAATTGATTGCCACAAGCTCAATTCTGTCTATGTTCTCACATTGCCCAATGTACCTTGGACTCAATTTTCCTTATTTGCGAAGCATAATAATGCCTTTCCATGGTGAAACCTTCAAAATACTTTATCTCTAATCTAATATTCCATTCTTATATATCTCTATCAACATACCCTTTTTGGCTTTCTTGAGCAATGCATAAAAATATCTTTGCACTACTTGGATTTGGCCACCATATCCTATACCTTCTCAGGACCCTTTAATTGTCTCATCCTTTCAACATCCCAATAAATTAGACTTTTACATTTCCTACTATATAAAGCTTCATATGGTGCCATACCAATACTAGAGTAATAGATATTATTATATGCAAATTCCATTAATGAAAAATGATTAACCCAATTGCCTTTGAATTCTAACACATAAGCTCACATCATATCCTCTAATGTCTGAATAGTCCTTTCTGATTGACCATTAGTCTATGAGTGAAAAGCAATGCTAAAATTCAAATGAGTACCTAAGGTTATTTATAAGTTGTTTAAAAAATGAGAAGTGCATCAAGGATCCCTATCTGATATAATAAAAATAAGAATGCCATGTAATCTCACAATCTCAGCAATATATAGTTTAGCTAGTCTATTAAGTGAATCTATTTTTTGCATAGGCAAAAACTGTGTAAATTTTGTGAGTCTATCTCCAATAGACCAAAAAATGTTATGCCTTTTATGTGTATGAGGCAAACCAATAACAAAATCCATTGAAATTTTATTCCATTTCTATACATGAGTATATAAAGGATGTAACTTACATGTTAGTGTTTGATGTTTTGCCTTGATATGTTGGCAAGTTAAATATCTTGATACAAACTTAGCTATATCTTTCTTCATTGTTGACCATAAAAAATTTGATGGCAAGTTTCTATACATTTTTGCACTTCCAGGGTGCATAGCATATGGTGCATTGTGTGCCTCCTTCATAATCTCTTATCTTAAACAATCAATATTTGGTGCACATACTCGACTACCCATCACTATCATCCCATCATCTTTAATTAAAAAATTAGTCTTTTTACCTTCCTGTATCTTCTATAGCATTTTCTGCAAATATGGATCATTCCTCTGAACTTTTTTAATTTTATCATCTATCACAAGCTTTAATTGAAGTGTAGCCATTAAAGATGTCACATTCTCAATCTTGAATTTTACATTTGAAGCACAAAGACTAACAAAGGAAGTCAAATTATAACCAACCATACCAACAACAACATCTAAGGCTTTTCAGCTTAAAGCATCAACAACAACATCTAAGGCTTTTCGGCTTAAAGCATCAGCAACAAAATCTAAGGCTTTTCGGCTTAAAGCATCAATAACAACATCTAAGGCTTTTCGGCTTAAAGCATCAGTAACAACATTAGTGTTACCCAGATGATAATCAATAGTGCAATCATAGTCCTTCAATAATTCTATCCATCTTCTCTGCCTTAGGTTCAATTCTCTATGTGTTGGAATATATTTCAAGCTTTTATGATCTATCAGAATCTAAAATGTCTCTTCATGCAAGTAAAGCACCCAAATTTTCAAAGCGTAGCTAATGTCTACCAACTCCAAGTTATGTGTAGGATAATTCAGCTCATGAGGCCTCAGCTTTCAAGAAGCATAAGCTATGACCCTTCCATGCTGCATCAATAAACAATCTAATGCCCATCCTAATGCATTAGTGTACACCGCAAATCCATCATTTATTAATGGTAATGTCAATATTGATGTTATAGTTAATCTTTTCTTCAGTCCCTCAAAACTTTGTTGACATTGAGCATGCCATTTAAATGCTACATTCTTTCACAATAATTTTTTCAATGGCCTAACAATAATGGAGAATCCTTCCACAGGTCATCTATAATAACCAACCAACCTAAGAAAACTATGCACCCCTAGTACATTTTTAAGTGGATCCCACTCCAAAATGGCTTTCACCTTAGCTGGATCAGGTTAAACACCATGTCTAGACACAATATGCCCTAAAAATACCACTTATTTTATCCAAAAGTCGCATTTGTTCAATTTGGTATATAACTATTTTTCCTTTAATATATGCAATATGATTCTTAGATGTTGCTCATGCTCTTCATGATTTTGTGAGTATATGAGAATGTCATCAATGAACACAATCGCAAACTAATCAAGATATTGATGAAAGGTACGATTCATTAATCCCATAAATGTTGCAGGTGTATTAGTTAACCTAAAAGGCATAACAACGAACTAATAGTGACCATACCTAGTATGAAAATCAGTTTTTAGAATGTTTGGCTCAACAACCCTCAACTGCTAACACCCAGATCTCAAATAAATTTTAAAAAATACCATTACACCTCGAAGTTGATCAAGCAAATCATCAATTCTCGATAAGGGATATTTATTATTTAATGTTACTCGATTCAATTGCGTATAATCAATGCACAATCACATGTTCCCTTCTTTTTCTTCTCAAATAACACTAGTGCTCCCCATGGAGATATGCTAGGTCAAATGAAACCTTTTTGTAACAACTTTTTTCATTGTTTGTTTAATTATTGCAATTCCACTGTTGCCATTCGATATGGTGCAATAAAAATAGGTGCCACTCCTAGCAAGGTCTCAATATTAAAATCAACTTCTCCTATGTGGTGGCAAACCCAACAAGTCATCAAGAAATACTTTTTGAAACTCTCTCACTATAGGAATTCTGCCAAACCCAAACTAGGATCATTAGTGTCAACCACAGTTGCAAGAAGTGCATCATAACCTTCTTTGATTAGTTGAAAAGCCTGAATAGCTGAGATGAAATAGGTTGGAATAATTTTATGCTCCTTAACAAATATAACTCTTAGTTGTCATGAAGATCTGATAATCAATTCTTTAGTATGACAATCTAAAACTGCATGATGTTTTGCTATCCAATTTATTCCTAAAATAACAACAAATTCCTTAAAGTTCATCAATATGAAATCTGCAGGCAATACTACACCACACACTAACATTGGATAAGTCCTACATACTTTGTTTACAATCACATTAAGTCCAGTAGGCATCAAAATACCTAAATCATATCTTTAGGATTCAACTACAACATGCACCTATGATCCAAATTCTAAAGATATAAATGAATGTGTGGATCCTAGGCCTATCAAAACATAAGCATCTAAATCACAAATAAAAATTGTACTAGAAACAACTTTGAGAGCTGTTGGAGCTTCTTGATAAGTGATAACATAAACTTTAGTTCATAGTTAAGTATGGGTTGCCTATCCACTACTAAAAACTAAAGTTGTTCCACCATGTCCTCTTTTACCTCGACCTCTATTTGTGTCATGAACATTCTCCCCAACCACTTGAGATTCCCCTTTAATCAAACCTACCACTGGACAATCTTGACTCATGTGTCCTAGCTATCTACAAGTGTAGCAAGTAAGTCTTTTAGGCCTCCAACACTCTCCAAAATAAGTCCTTCCATAATTAGTACAAATTAGGGCTACACCTTTACCCATTATGCCCATAAGTCCTCTCTAACCTCAGAAACTTCAAAACTACCATAGCCACCTCTATCCGATGCCATTGATGCTAATCTACTAAGATGACTCTATCCCCTACCGCTTTGATTACCAGTAACTTCTTGAAATCCTGATCCCCTAGATGATGTGAAACCACCTCTTTTAATTGCTCTATTTGGTTTTCCACTCTACCCCGCTTAACTTCTCTTCCTTTTTACCTCAATTGCATTATTCTTTTAGATAACGACCAGTTTGGATAGGTTTATTTTTAACAAGACAGAACAAAACGGTTAGATTCTTTTAGGACACTTTCTCATTACTATGACCTCTAGCATTTACAAAAAAGGTAATGATTCAATGGAGTATCCAAAAGAAGAGGGCTTTGATATATTTGGCTAGGGAAGTTTTTGTGTCGTGTTTGGTGTCAATTGAAATTTTGGACCAAAACTTAGAATAGATTATGTCAAGTGCAAAGATAATGAATGGGATATTTTCTCTGACTTGAAGGTTAAAAAGATTTGACAATTGCTCAAAAGTAGTAAAATAAGGACCCTCGAAAGCACGAAATAATAATCCATATTGCCTAGCCCGTGATTCTGCTTTGCGACTTAGTGTTACCATGCACATGAATTCCCTCACGACTTCCTCATAACTAGGTTCATCTTGAAAGATGAACTCATTCCATCTTAAGTTGGAAAGGAATGCTCTTATCTCGTTGTTGATCCCACAGGTCTCCAATAGAAAGGTAGATTATATTTTGTTTTGGGAGGATGATTTTGAAAGAGTTGGCTTTGAATCATTCCTTCTCCTCATTTGTGATTCCTTTCATAAGATCAAGGGCTAGAGGTGCAGATGATTGGGCTATTGCCTTACCCTTCTCTGCTCTAGAAATCTACTTAGGAGTCATTGAGCAAGTAAAGAGATTTATAGAATTTAGTGCATGTGGAAGGTGATAATTGATTTGAAGTAGAATGAACTGATAAAAATCACTATTTATAGGGTTTATATAGCCATTTGGAGGGTGTGAAAATAGTTAGAATTAGAGTAATGAAGAGTTGAAAATAATTGACAGTCAAATCACTTAATTGTCTGGAAGTTACTAGAATTTACGACCGCTAAATACATAGTCGCAACCACTAATTCTGAAAAATGTGAGTAACGGACGAAATCCTCAGGAATTTGCACGTCCAATGGTCAGAAATTTGAATTTTTGACTGAATTCGCGGTAGAGAGTAAAATTCATGACCGCGAATTGATGTTTATCAACCAGGTGATATGAACCTTTAATTCGCGATTGTGAGTCAAGGATAGTGACTGCGAATTACAAGGCAAGAAGGATAATTATGAAAAAGCTAAATTTGACAATTAAAATGATGATCCACATTAATATATTGATGCTTAATTTATGCAATTTGACATAGAAAAGCATAATTGCAATTAAAATTAAGACATCCAATGAATAATATCACATACAACCAATACACGTAGCAGTCAAACAAAAGATCAAACTTTTCAATTTAGGGAGCTTCCATCAAGCATTCCTAATTCTCTCTTAATGAAGTTCAACCTTTCTTCATTGAGAGCTTTAGTGAAAATATTCGCAAGTTGATGATTTGTGTCTATAAATTCTAGCATAAAATCATTCTTTTGGATATGATTTCTAAGAAAGTGATGTCTAATATTTATGTATTTGCTCTTAAAGTGTTGGATGGGATTGTTAGAAAGATTAATTGCACTAGTGTTATCACATTTGATAGGAATGTGATCAACAACTTTGTTGTAATCCTTTAATTATTGTTTCATCCAAAGCCCTTGGGTGCAATAACAACCTACAACTATAATCAGCTTCAACAATGGATAGGGCAACTAAAACTTATTTCTTGCTAAACCAAGACTCTAAGCATTCTCCTATAAACTGACAAGTTCCAAAAGTACTCTTTCTATCTAAAAGACTACCAACATAATTCGTATCTGAATAGCCTATGAGACTAAAAGATGAATCCCTAGGATACTATAGTCCTAAGTGCAATGTGCCATGTAAATATTTGAAAATTCTTTTGACAACATTTAAATGTGATCCTTTGGGAGAGGATTGAAATCTAGCACACATACATACACTAAACATAATGTCAGGTCTTGAAGAAGTAAGATAAAGTAAAGAATCGATTATACCTCGATATCTCTTTTCATTAACTATCTTACCTAATTCATCTTTATCCAATTTGATGGTACCGCTGATGGGTGTTTTTGCTACTTTACATCCATCCATGCCAAACTCTTTGAGTATGTCCTTTGTGCATTTGGCTTCGTTAATGAAGATCCCTTCTTTGGTTTGCTTGATTTGTAGACCAAGGAAAAATTTAAGTTCTCCCATCATGCTCATTTCTAATTTCCTAGTCATACACTTAGCAAAATTCTCACAAATAGATTCATTAGTAGTACCAAAAATGATATCATCAACATAAATTTGTACTATAAGTGTATCATGTTTATGCCTTTTTACAAATAAGGTAGTGTCCACCTTTCCATTTTCAAAATCACTTTTCAAAAGAAATGAACTAAGCCTT
>CATIWR010113833.1:0-26775 GCA_949677035.1 Omphalea diandra
GTGTCAGGGAAGACAATAGCGGAGGGACCTAAATGGGGCAGACTCTTTCCTCTTTATCTTAATGCACCAACTAAGCCAATAAGTGTGATTTCCTTATTTTGTAATTCTGTTAAGCATGATTACAAATTATGGCATGTAAAGTTAGGTCATCCAAATGATCGAATTCTTTTATCAATGTTAAAATCCGGGGTGTTGAGCAATAAACTTCCTTTTTCAGCTAAAGATGTCACTGTTGATTGTTATAGTTGCAAAATGGCAAAAAGCAAAACTCTTCCTTTCTCATCTCATCCTAATCATTCATCTCATTGTTTTGATTTGATTCACAGTGATGTTTGGGGGATTTCACCAGTCATATCTCATGCTCATTATAAGTATTTTGTCACTTTCATTGATGATCACGCCGCTTTTATTGGATATATTTTTTACGATGCAAATCTGAAGTTTTTGATGCCTTTCAAAAATTCGTAGCTTTGATTGAAAATCAATTTTCCTGAGGTATCAAAATCTTTCGATCTGATTCTGGGGGAGAGAATATATATCTCAAAAATTTCAAGATTTTCATCAACAGAAGGGAATAATTCTCAACAAAGTTATCCATATACACCTCAACAAAATGGAGTAGCAGAGAGAAAAAATCGTTACGTTCTTGATGTGGTGTGTTCCTTACTTATTGAATCTTCTATTCGATCACATTTTTGGGTTGAGGCTCTATCTACTGCTGTACATCTGATAAATAGACTTCCATCCCCCACTCTTAACCATCAAACACCATATTTGCATCTCTATAAAGAACAACCTGCATATACTCATTTACATCCTTTTGGATGTGTCTGTTTTGTTCTTCTTCCACCTCATGAAAGAACTAAGCTCTCTGCTCAATCTGTGAGATGTATTTTTCTTGGTTATGTACCGCATCAAAAAGGTTATCTATATTATGATCCCACCGTTCAACTGCTTCGTATTTCTCGTAATGTCATTTTTCTTGACCAACAATATTTCTTTCCCTTCTATGATGCCACCTTACACTTTCCTTCTCATTCTCTTCTTTCTGCCTTTGAGGATGAGGTCAATTCTTCTAATGTTGTTTCTCATGATTCTATCACACGATTTAGGCCTAGTATTGTGTATGCAAGGAGAAGCAGGAATGAGGACCATCCTGATGGCCCTTCCTATGAGTCCTTTTTGGCACCAGTAACTGACATCACCATTCCAACAGTTCGACGGTCCACTCGAATTTCTCGACCTCTTGACAGGTATGGTTATTCTCTAGAGAGATTTGGTAATCATACATCTTTAGTTGCAACACTATCCTCTGCTACTATACCTACCTCTTACTCACAACCTGTAAAGTATGATTGTTGGAAACAAGCTATGTAGGAGGAACTTGATGCGTTACAACAAAACGATACTTGGGATCTAGTACCTTGTCCATCCTCTATCACTCCTATTGGGTGTAAATGAGTGTTTTTTATCAAACTGAAATCTGATGGATCTTTGGATCGATACAAGGCTTGATTAGTCGCTCTTGGAAATCGTCAAGAATATGGAATAGATTATGAGGAAACTTTTGCTCCAGTTGCAAAAATGACTATTGTTCGTACAATTTTGGCTATTGCAGCTTCTAAGGACTAGCCCATCCACCAGATGGATGTCAAAAATGCATTTCTTCATAGGGATCTCCAAGAAGATATTTACATGAGGCCTCTTTCGGGATTGAAGACTTCTAATGTTGTAGATGTTTGTCACTTGAAACGTTCATTATAAAGGCTCAAATAAGCCCCTTGTGCTGGGTTTGAGAAATTTCGACAAACACTTATTCACCTTTCCTTTGTGCAAAACCAGTATGACCCCTCTTTATTCTTGCGAAAGACTTCCCTAGGCATTGTTATCGTACTTGTCTATGTGGATGATATTATTATCACTGGCACTGACATTGGTGAGATTCAGCAACTTAAAGCCTCTCTACATGCTTCATTTCACATGAAAGATCTTGGATCTCTTGTTTATTTTTTGGGGCTTGAAATTCACAGAAGTAGCAAAGGAATCTTTATAAACTAACGTAAGTATCTTTGTGACATTATTCACTTGGCAGGCTTACAAGATTCTACTCTTGTCAATACACTTATGGAAATTAATGTCAAATATCGATAAAATGAAGGTGATCCCATCTAAGATCCGACATTATATCGGCGACTCATTGGTAGTCTTGTTTATCTTACTATTAGTCGACCAGATATCTCATTTGCAGTTAATTTAGTAAGTCAATTTATGGTTTCATCGTGTCATTCACATATGGTCGCGGTTAATCACATTATCTGCTATCTTCTTAGTACTCCTACTCGCGGACTCTTCTTTCCATCTAGTACATCTCTTCATCTTATTGTTTATAGTGATGCAGATTGGGTTGGATGTCCCGATATGCGACGTTCTACTATAGGTTGGTGTGTATATTTAGGTGATGTTTTAATTTCGTGAAAGTGTAAAAAATAAGAATGAGTATCCAAATCCTCCACTGAGGCTGAATATCGTGCTATATCCTCTGCTTGTTTAGAAATTACTTGATTATGTAGTTTACTCTCTGAATTAGGTTATCCGCAATCCAGTCCTACTCCTCTCTATGCCACCAATACCAGTGCTATTCAGATTGTGGCAAATCTTGTATTTCATGAACGGACCAAGCACATTGAGGTAGATTGTCACTCAATTCGTGAAGCTTTTGAAAAAGGTTTTATTACTCTTCCACATATCTCTACAGATCGTCAAATTGCATATATTCTCACAAAACCTCTCACTCGTGCTCGCCATCAATTTTTTGTAAACAAATTGATGCTGCTAGACTCACCAGCATCAATTTGAGGGGGGGTGTCAATGATATCTTGTAGAATATTTATTTTCTATAATAAAGGGATAATATCAACTATAAATGTATTATTTTTCTATTGTAATTGGGGCATAATAGCAGCAATTAAATGATATTATTGTTGTTGTAAATAGGAAAGAATTAGTGTTATAATTGTGGGATTTGGTTGACTTTTGAGAGATAATTTTACTGTCGTAAATAGGGAGGAATTAGTGCTGTAATTAGAGGATTTGATTGGGAGAAATTAGTGCTATAATTATGAGATTTGATTGACTGTATCTGACCTATATATAGGAGGGAGGACTCGTAGTTTTAGGCATTCAATGATTCATCCAAAATCTGTATTTGTGTATTTCTTTGTTAATCCGAACCTTTGTATATGCTCTTGTTCTGTATTCCATGATTGGTTTCCCCCGGAAAGTGAACAAGTTCTTGTATTTCTACTACTTCATTTTCACTTGCTTCAGTTATTTCTCAATGTTTGGAATGATGGTGGTTTCCCTGACTCCTGGTTATGAAATTGGAGCAATAGTTATGTCCTTCTTTGTAAACATCTGGAATTTGTTCTGCAGCTTTATCATACCCAGGCCAGTATGTAACCTCAGTTTGATTTCTAATATCAAGCATTTGTATGCCAAAGGAAAAACATTAAATGTCCCTGAAATATATTTTTCAATTTCTTCACTGGAAACCAACAAGCAAGATGTATGATATTATGTGAAAATTGAAATTCTGCAAAAATAAATCATTAAGTTTAAAATGTCCACCTTAACAGTTCTAGTCATTTGTTGCTGTTGATCCCTGTATGGTGGAGATGGTCCTATTGGGCCAATCCAGTTACTTGGACAATTTATGGCATCATCATATCTCAAGTTGGTGACATCAAATCTCTTATTCAAACTCCTGAGTCAGAACCAATGGCCTTGAACATATTTCTTAAAAAGTGTTTGGGTTATGATCACAACTTCATGCTAGCAGTAGTCCTTGTTAATGCTGGTTGGTTCCTTCTCTTCTTTTGTGTTTTTGTTTTTGGCATTAAGTTCCATAACTTTCAAAGGAGATGAGAAACTTCATTCTATTAAAAGACAAAGAAGAAAAATTGTTGTTTCAAATGGTACACAGAAGAAAAATTGTTGTTTCAAATGGTAACTTTCTTCAACTCATTGCAGCAAGGTTATATTTCTTTCTTTATTTTCTTTTTTCTTTTCACTTTCATTTACTCATCCTCGTGTTAAAAATCATTGCAAAGTGAATATATATCAACAGAACAGTTAAGCATATATTTGCAGAAGCTACAGGATTTTTTATTTTTGTATTTCTTTGTCTCATTAGATAATCTCATCCCAAAGTTCAATCGGAAACTTTTTCCTTTGTATTAGTCCGCTTTTCTGTGTTGAGAAGCTTTCTATGTTTGTTTATTTAATCGCACCACCTCAGAGGTAGCTCTTCCTGCATTACAGTGCAGGTAGATGTTGAACTTGATCCATAATTTGGAATTTCAAATTTTAACTGCCTTAACATTCCCCTGGAACTGGGATATACCAATGGTGAATCTGCAAGTAGAGACATCAAATATTATCGCAAACTATAGATGCTTATTGATATAAATAAATTTCATTCCCACTTTTAAAAACATGCATATCCCATTAAGTCAAGATTCAGGATCCTCTCATATATTGCGTAGTTCTCTACATATTGAGTTCTGAGTATCCTAATCGTCGACTAGAGACTATTACAGACATGGGAAAAGAATAAAATTTCTGCTCATTTCATTTATAAGAAAAACAAAATTGATGAGAAACAAGAAACATCTAATCATCACTCGCCTGTCATTTACAAATAAATCATCAGCCCCTCATTGATGAAACACCATGTAAAGAAGATGAAAAAAAAAAAAAGAAAATACATCACGTAGTCAACAGAAGTCAACCAGATCAAACTATATCCCTGATTCTGTACTGAGCAGAAGCCAAAATACAAAACTACCAGTCCATTTACGTCCATTCCGAAATATAAACATATCTAACTTCTAATTTAGTATTGAAAGAGGCGTTTGCAATAGCCTCGATCTCCTTCTTGCTCTTCACAACACATCGCTTCTTGGTCTCGAAATCAAGCACATCCAAATCAATTGCAATCCCCAGATAGCCATATAGAACACTTTCTACCTTATCTCCTAGCACCCTTAGAGTTTCATGATGTTTCTTTTTGCAGCCACTGAAAACGATTTGCTGGAGTTCAGCCCTCCCGTGTTTCTTCTCATTGAAAATCCTGTGAAGCCTTTCTGCTTCTTGCGACCCAGAAAAAGTGCTGATGAAGCTCACCACCATAATACTCTGATTAGAGCTTTCCCAATTAACATTGCAGAGGAAATACAAGAAACAAAAAGGAAGAAGACAATGCATCACAAGAAAGAAGATTTTGCGCAACATATCCAATAAATGCCGTGCCAATCTTTTGGGTTCATTGAGAAAATCATGCTTGTTGTAAAGGTCAGAAGTGCATCAAGTCAATTCTGAAGCAAGCCATCAATGTGAAACCTGCCAAATGACAAGTGCACCAGCTCTGCAAAGAAATCTTGAGTACACACTCTGCTTCAAATTGTTAGATTAATGAATAAATCACAAGAAAACAATTACAACTACAAAATCATTTGGTGTGACACTTTTAGCCAACAAAAGGCAGCTGGCAAAGCAGAAATAGGAAAACAATTATTAGATCACAATGAGGTAAAACAAGATCTGCAAAAATGGTTAATAATTTGAAACCATAAGAGATATTGTGAAGTTGGGAGGAAAACTAGAAGTTAAAAACATAAAGTTGACGAAAAAAAACATCATTCAAATTGGACTGTAGAGAAGATTGAAATCATATGTCCAAACACCAACAAAGGAGAGCACTTTGACAATCATTAAGGTGCCATGGCATCAGTCATCAATGTTAAAATTTACTTACCTTTGAGAATATCCCGGAGCCCTTCAATACTTGCAACAAAACGTTCCTTTAGATTATCATTCGCTATGGAACTGTTATGGATAAGAACAACTGGAGGCCAGATAATGAGATCCTCCTTCAATGATAAGGCTTCGGCATCAGATAAAATCTGTTGAACCCATTGACCGTTTGAAAATTTTTTGTTATTCCATCCCATCAGCACGCAAAGTGCTTTGTGAAAACCCAAGTGCTCTGACCTGGGCCTAACTTTACAAGACGTGAATGCATGCTGTGCCGAACTTAATGTGTCAACAAATTCCCTGGAAGTGCTGATAAGACATGCAGAAGAGTTCAGTGATCAATAATAAAGTTTGATGAGACCAAAACAGAACAATTTCTACAGAATAACTCATACACAAATAAAAATCACAAATAGCAAATCTCTCCGCATATCAACAAGAACCTCAGAATTAAAAACCTTTCTAGTTCTCAGAAAAGCCATAAGAAGCACTGGCTAGTGAAACAAGGTTTCCTATCGACAAGTAAAATGAATAAGAAGAGAGAAAATTCTACAAGCAAAGGTTTTAAAATGATCAAAACACTACAGCTGAGCAACAACTACGAAGCATTCAATATCCAGAAAGCAAGGTATGTTGGCAGACGGATTGTAACCCATGTGGGATTGAGTGCATCCATAACTAGTGTTTGTCTAGATACGAATCAGAATAAAAGAGAAAGAAAGGAGGTATTCTTTCCCAACTATCAAATAATACCTACAAAAACTTTGATGGTTTGTATAGGCTCCATAAAAAATTCCAGGAATAAAATATCTCTGTTTTTTTTTTTTTTTGTTTTTTACATTAAAACAGATAAAAACCCCCTGCTGTTTGAAAATCATACTACATTACATCATTTATTATTAGTGCAATTGACCTTTAACTCCAGTAGAATGCTTGCCATTCCCAATTTCATCCTCTGAAAAGCAAGGTAAAGGAAAGAAGATGCCCATTAAAGTTTTTTGCCTGCTGATGGAAGTTAGCATGGGCAAACAGAAGTTAGATGCAAGACCTCTCTGTCTAACTTTAAAAGGTCAGGGACAGAATTCGTTCCTTTTTCCAATTTTTCGCTAAACCCAGTACAATGAAATTTAGGTTCCCTCTTCTTTCTATGACGTAAATGGTAGAGTTTGTAACTTACAAATAGTCAACAATCACAAGTCACGACAGAAATACAACAAGAAGAATCCAAAATCTTCCCTAGCAGACCCTGGTGAAAGTTCTAGCGAATATATATCTAGCACCGGATACTAGCTTCAAATACCGATAGAACTAAAAAACTCAGGCTATTCATGCCGCATTAAACAGCATATGTCCACAAACCAAATATCCACGCAGCATCAAACTGCTACCATACAGAATACTAGTATTTAGTTCAAACATAAAAAGTGAATACTTAACTTCAATGAGACAATGCCAAAAGAATTGTACGCATTCAGCAATGTAGATTACTAACCTGCCACAGATGCTGCACTTCAGAGTACCAGCTCCTCCTTGCTCCATGTATTTCCTCCTATTAGCTGAATTCTCATTCAATAGTTTGACAAACTTTAAGAAAGCACTTTGCACCAGCTGCATGAATTCCTTAGTCCTCAGGTGGTTCAATCTTCGCATATGTCTTCTTCTTTACTTCTAAGAATTTTACTCCTTGAACATTAAGGTCTTGCTCAAAATCTTCAAAAGTTTGTTTCTTTTGTGTCTTAACCCATGGAAGTTTCTTCTTAATTTTTGGAGCCAGCCCCAAGCTCTTTCCTGCATTTCGAGTAGGCCCCAAACGCTGCTTTGCACTTTGAACTGGGCCCAGCCGATTCCTTATATCTCTTTTAGAAGGCTTAACAGGCTTGCTTGAATGCCTTGGCTTTGATATTAGTCCATATGTATACAATGTGGAATTCCCAGAATTGTCATTTTCGTGAATGACCGTTCTATCAATCATCCCTTGGTATTGTCTCCATCCAGAGTTCTCTAACATTGAAAATTGCTTAATATCTTCGTGCTTCCAATCTCCATCCCTGCAACATGAATCAGGGATCCTCTCTTCATACGCATTCCAATCACGTGACAACCTAATGTTCTGATTATCATTGTTGGTTTGCATATCCAAACTACAATTTCTTTTAAACCTCGTTTCTGATACCTCCTCAGGAGTCGTGACCATTCTTTGTGAACTGCTTCGACTAGAGTACATTTCTTCATATGATATTGGCATCCTCTTAAAACCATCTCTATAAGAGCCATTACCATTACCACCACTACCACTGCCACTACCAACATGTTTATCATAACCAAACTCAGCTGCAAATTGTACTTCCTCATGATTCAAATTCAAACTACTGCAATCTAAATCTCTCTCATTTTCACCAAAAGAAGCATAATCTTCCAACAAATCACTCCTCTTTCTCATCATATTATCCCTTGAACCACTATCACTATCAATCCCATTATTATTCCCCTCAATCTTGTCTACAATTGAGTAGGCCTTAAATAGCCGGTAGGATATCCATTAACTAGGAAAGAAAATGTCACAGAAGATAAGCAAGTCATAATTAAACGTACAAAGTGGGAGGGAAAAGCCATTTTAATCATCAGTTTGTTCAAACAGGCCCACTCAACCCTATCATATGTTTTACTCATATCTAACTTGAACCTAAAAATACCTATCCTACCCTTCATTCCATGCTTTATAAAGTGAAATAGTTCAAAAGCAATAAGAGCATTATCTGTGATCAGATGCCCAAAAATAAAGGCACTTTGGGATTCATTAACCAACTCAGACATGACAAATTTAAGACGATTAACTAGGACCTTAGGCATAAGTTTATACAGGACATTACACAGACTAATAGGGCAATATTCACGCATCGAGTCAGGAGATGTAACTTTGGGAATTAGAGTGATTAGCATATGATTCAGACTAGAAGGCATATTACCATGATTCAAAAAATCAAGAACCACAGAACAAACATCATCACCAATAATACGCTAAAATTTGATAAAAAAGAGGGCAGACGTTCTATCAGGACCTGAAGTTTTACAAGGATGCCTTTGTTTCAAAGCTAGGATGACCTCATCTTTTGGTAAAAGGAAGCTATAAGGACCGGATCATATCTGCATTTAGCTTATAGCACACTGAGTCCACCAGTGGATCAACCGCAAGAGAATCCGAACCCTTCAACAAATCAGAGAAATGGTCACTTACCACCCTAACCACTTCCTTCTCCTCCTCCACCCAGTTACTCTCCCTATCATTTATCCTTTGAATAGTGTTTCTTCGTCGTCTCTCAGAAGCTTTCATATGGAAGAATTTGGTATTACAATCCCCCTCAGTTAACCACAATGCCCTGGAACGTTTACGCCGCATAATTTCTTCCTGCTTCAGAAGTTCATCGAGTTCACCACAAGCAAAATCAATCTCATCTTTGCGATCAATGGCATCATTCACAGACTGAAGGATCTCAATTAACTGCATCTTCCGTTTAATTTCAACCCCAACATGACCAAAACCCGATGATTCCAAGTAGAAAGAGGGTGAGCACAACTCCGAATATTGTCAACAATCAGTACATAACGTTGCCAGGCAGTTTTAATAACCCCTTCGTAACGACTATCCCGCACCCACATTGCTTCAAAGCCGAAAGGTTGTGGCCCCCGTCTCCGTGTTGGCACAAAGTTACAGTTCAACAAAATGGGACAGTGACTGGATGCTACCATGGGCAGATAAGAAACTTTAACATTAGGAAAGGCGACAAGCCAATCATCACTCACAAGGAAACGATCCAGCCTCTCCTTCACATTATTCATACCCCTTCTACCATTATCCCATGTATAATCCATGCCCTCAAAATGAAGATCATTAAGGTGACAAAAGTCAACCACCTCTCGAAATCTCCTCATATGGCTAGACAATCGCATCTCATGACTCCGTTTCTCTTGCATATACATTACCTCAGTAAAATCCCTAAAGCAGACCCATTTCTCCTCAACTGGAGATTTAAGATTCTGCAACAGCTCTCAGGTTTTACCCTTATTAGTTCCTTCAGGCTAACCATACAAAACCAGTCCCACGCTATTCCCCCACGTCCCCCTTCATGCACACGAAAATCAATGTGATTAGAAGAATAACTTAAACTTGTCAAATCAGCACTCTTATCCCAAAACAGCAGCAGACCACCAGCCTTACCCCGAGAATCAACATGAAAACTATAAAAGGAAGGAAAATAAAGACTTAAAATAAAAAAAAAAACAAAACAAAACTTTTGCAATTAAGAAAATCATTTGATTTAAAATTATTTTCTTAATTGTTAAAATAATTTTAATTTGACCACTATAATTCTCTAACTTTTGCAAAATAGTGGTTTTGTTTTTTTTATTTTAACAATTAAGAAAATAATTTTAAATCAAATTAAAATTATAATAATTAGATTTTATATTTCAGACAATTAAAAATTTACAACTTAATATAACTATTACATTTTTATATTATCATATTGAACACATAATCTAATTATTATAATTGTAATAATTTTTATTGATTTAAAATTATATTCTAGCTATTAAAATGATGATAATTAGATTTTATTCTTATTCTATCTCTCTTTGTAACTTTATAGTTTTGGCAATCTTTACTTTAAAATTGTGGAGGAAGTCTTCTCTCAAGATACAACAAATTCATAATTCTTGTCATTCTCTTTTAAGAATTTAATATTTTACTAGAATAGACATTTTAACATTACAAAAAGAAAATCTAATTACCATATTTTAATAGCTAAATACAATTTTAAATCAAATAAAAATTATTAAAATTATAATAATTAGATTACGTGTAATAATATAAAATGTAATAATTATATTAAATTGTAAATTTTTAATTATGTCTAAAATATAAAATCTAATAATTGTAATTTTAAATAATTTTAATTTAATTTAAAATTATTTTCTTAATTATTAAAATAAAAAAATACAAACTACTATTTTGCATGCATGCAAAAGTTAAAATTTTAGTCAAAGTGACTGACCAAGATCACGTCGTTTATTATTTTTTTTATTTTGATATCCGTCATGTACTATTTGACCATTTCTAACTGTAAAACATTTTTTTAATAACTTTTGATAATTGTTTTGAAGATCATTATAATTGTCTAATTTTAATTTTTTTTAACACTTTTTTGCAAATTATCCCTCATTTGCAAATCATTAGTGGAAAGCACCTTCTGTTTCTTAACACTCAAATCTGTTGAAATAACCTCTGACTCAGTTCTGACATGTCCTTATTTACTAATGAGTTACCCGCATGCTGAATATCTCTATCCAACCGTTCCAAACCCCTTCCCACCCTTCATTCAAGTTTTCTTCGATTGTATTTCTTCACCCTCCATACATGTAACAGGATGGTGGCTACCAGATTGATCTTGAACATGAGAGGTACTATCGTCATTAGCTTCAACACAGAGCAAACCTTCATCCTCTTGATTGTGTGAATGTGCATGAACAACATTTAAAGCTTCTTTAGCATGCACGGGTGACCCAACCCCAATCAACGCCTGTCCCATGTGCTCAGAAGTTGCAACAATAGGAACCTGCTCAATCGGACCATGATTATTCGCATTATACGCCTCTTTACCCAAAGCCTCACGCAATAAAGACCCAGCATTATGATCCTCACCATGCCCTCCAATCTAATCTGATAGCCCCACGTCACCTTCCAATCTCAAACACCTTCTCCCCACTACGCCCATACCCTCTCGCTTCTTGTTACTTTAATCCTAGGCAGATTACAGTTCATCAAATTCAGTTTAAAAGGAGAAGCCCGAAGTTCAACCCCATAAGGCCATACCTCTAGAGACACATCCTCATCCTTATCGCCACAGTCTCCTTCAACATGGTCCAGCAACCCATAGAAGAAACAAAAACCCAAATTGTATCACCTTTCCCGTTGATAACCATAGTACCCTGAGCAAGAGGTTGTTGAACGTCAAACTTAACTCGCACCCTGATATAGCGACCCTAGGACTCCAAACCCCTCCTATCAATCTCCATAAACTCCCTCAACTTCTGAGCAATTTCCTGAATAGAATGTATGTCCCCACGGTTCAGTGGCAAGTTGTAAATGCGAATCCATATAGGACAATCATGTAAAGAAACCTGTGACGGTTGCACGTTCCCATCGACTTCCTTCAAGATAAGAAGATATTTGCCAAAGTGCCAAGGGCCCTCCTTCAACACTTTGTCCCAACGATGTTTGTGTGAGAACTGGCAAAGGAAAATTTTACAATCTAGGGCATGGATACTAAAAGAGTTTGCTAGTTTCCACACACTCAATAGTGCCCTCTCCATGTTTTGAGGATTGAAAGGTTTGTGCAAGAGTCAGTGTCCCACAAGACATCTATCAAAGTCAATGCCATCATCTGCTCCGTCCCCCTCAACCCTCTCCAAAACCACTATTGTTTTCTCCGAAGCAGATAAATTTATCCTCTTTAGCCGCTCTACCAAAGCCTGCTCCATGCCAGACACTACTGAACGCCCACCCAATGCAATATAATCCAGTCCTCACAAACAAGATAGCACCTAACGAGAAAACAAAACCTGCAAGGAGAAGAAAAATAGAAAACAGGAATCGACACACAAGAACACGATGAACGAATAGAGAAAGACCCAAAAAAAAAACTACACGAAAACTGAAAGAAGAAGATCTAGGATTAGCGGTTGTAGGGAAAACCTAACCCTAACCTAGAGGGAAAGACTCCATATTTCTGGAGAACCTTCATTTATTGTGTTTTTAACATTAACTTATTAATAAGGTTAGACTATAATCTTCTTCTCAATTCAAAAAAAAAAAAAAACATTGTTTAAAAAGAAATTAATATCCATTAACATTAAGATGTAAATTGACTAAAAATATAATAACTCATATTATATATAATAGAAAAAGTCTTTAAGCCAAGAGCTAGGTAGGACGAAAACAAAAAACGTCAAAACATGAAACGTAAAAATGGATATGAGAAAATGATATTTTTTAAAATATAAAAAACAAAAAGTGGAGAAATGTGTAAATATAAAAAAATATAGAGATATTGAAATAATTAATTATGAGATTATATAAAAAAATAATTAAAATAATTATTCAAATCAATATTAATTATAAAAAATTAAATGGGATGATAATAATTAATTAAATAATTTAAAAATAAATATTAATCATATAAATTTATAACTAAAATTAATAATAAAAATGTATCTCTAAAGTAGATAATGCATTTTTAAAATTTTTAAAATTATAAAAATGTGTTGAAAATATTTCAAATAAATTTTAATGAATTTTTTAAAAAGAAACATTTTCAAACATGACAACACTTATCTCAAAGAACTTCCGTGCATCTTACGCCCACATATTTGAATTTGGGCCAACATGGCGATGGCATAAACCCAAATAATTGGGCAGAGTAGAATTTTGGAAACTTTTGATGGAAAATTTTGATATGATGTGGCGATTGATGGGCCATTGGATTATTGGTTCAATGTCAAGATCAAACGTGTCAATTTTTTCTACCAAAATAATGTCTATTTTTTTTAAAAAATATTTTTTAAGCAATATATTTTTTTGATATTTAGAATATATTATAAAAAATAATTTTTTATTTATAAAATTATCATAAAATTTAAACCATAAAAATATTATTTTTATACTATTTGTTATTTTATATAAAAATTATTAAAAATAAAAATTTTTATAGGTCTCACCGATAATTAATTATCACCATCAGTCAGTAACAATCATTGATTGTTGTTGATTGATAAAAATAACGAATGATAATTAATACATATATTCATATAACTTATTTGTCATTTAGATAAATTTTAAAATTCAAAAAATGACTTCTTTTGAAATGCGGAAGTCATTTTTCTTAAGAATAATTTAATTTTTTATTGATAAAAAATATTTTTCACTAACTATTTTTTTAGCATGTCAAATGTTAAAATATGAAAAATATTTTTTACAAAACAATGGAAATAAATTTAAATTTCACTTAGTTATTAATTTTATTTATATGTAAATAGTTGGTTTAAATACTTATATATTGGACTCTTGATATAATTTTAAAGAATTTTGCATTATATACAATTCCATAGATATCTTTTTTTCTTGTATTAATTTAAATGAGAATTTCAAAATTTTAAATAAAATTTTTATTTTTCAAAAGATTCTCAAAAAAATATTTATAAAAAATACATATTAACATATTACTAACACCAGTCGTTATTATTTAATCCATTGGACCGGCAGTACTCAACACAGGCACACATGCGATTTGCAAAAAGGCTTATGATAAGAGAGCTGGCCTGCTAATATCTAACTTACGCAGTTGCCATTGGACCCATTTCACCCGCATGCGAAACAGAAAATTCTTTAGATTTCTGGGCCAGAGCCACCCCAGCACTAGGGTTTGACAATTTTTTTATATAACCGATTAAACGATACACGAGTAGTTAAACGGATTTGTGTTTGACATGAATAAGTTTGAATTAATTAGTTTATGATATGATAAAAAAAATAGATTTAAATAAATTGATATATTTAATCTGCAATAAATACGATTAAATACAATTATATAATCGGATTAATAAGTTAATATATAATACACGACACAAATATATGCATTTAAATATGATTTAAATATATATATATATATATATCTTTAAATTCAACCTTATATTTACTTAAATTTTTAATATTTATTCTATATTTTCTAAATATATAAATAGTTTTTTGTTAAAAATGAAAAATTTTAATTTTTTTATATGTTTTTAGCTTAAACGTGTATTTTCGTGTTATGACACGATTAATTAAATAAGTTAAATGGATCGTGTCGTGTAACCTGCCTCATAAACATGTTCGTGTTAGGATTGGAGATTTTGACACGATTAATTAAAAGGGTCGTGTTTGGATTAATCATTTTTGTGTTATATACGTGTCTCGACACAACACGAATTACTACCCTGCCAGGGCTTTCCTTTCCAACATATGAACCTTGCTACTAGATTTAACTGATGTTTTTAAAATTGGACTAGAGCTTGAATTGGTTGATTAGTTAGTTTTTGGTTTAATTAGTTCAATCGGTCTGATTTAATAAGATTTTTTAAAATTTTTTTAAAAAAAATATATAAGTAATACTTAAAAAAATATTCTAAAGTTTTTTAAAAAATATATACTATAATAAAATAATGATTAAGTAATAAAAACTATTATTAAAATTTAAATTTTCAATAAAATAGTATAATTTTAGAAAAAATTTAAATTTTTTCAAAAAAAGGATGTAGTTTTAAATGACGTAATTTTAGGTTAAAACTATTTGATATGATTTTCGGCTTTAAGCAGTTTTTTCAGTTTTGATTGGTTTTATGAGTTTTAAATTTTTTTGGCTGAATTGAATCAAATCATTGGCCTTTTCTCAATTTTACTGATTTGATCAACCGATTCGGTCCGGTTTTTAAAACATTCCATTCAACTGGTCACTTCTCTCTTTTTTTTTTTTGGGAGAGTATTGTGTCATTAGTTACTTAATGGATCAGTTTTTAGTGTCAACAAAGGGAGAGAGAAAGTTTTATAGTCACTATTATAAGAAATCGATTATTGATAGAGTTTGAATTCAAAACGTTTTGATTCCGGGTATCACTCTAGCCATGAAGTTAAGAGATCATTTGCCAACTGGTCACTTCTCACACACCTTTTACCAAGGCCTACAAGCTAACATTTTAAAATTTTAAGTAATAATAAGAGGGAAATTATGTGGGAATCATTCAACATCTTATTTAACTGTGCATGATATTTGAATTCATAACTTCATAATATAATTTTAATACCATTAAGATAAAATACATTAACTTAATCATAGTTATGAATATTTTTCTTCCTAATCTATTAACATATCCTGAGCCTTTTAGCAATCTGAAGAAATTTTGTTTAAGTTTCACATTAGAAACATTCTAAAGATAAAAGAATGTTGGCTATTAGATTTCTTGGTGGGCTTATTAAGCAATGTTTGGATCAAGAAAATGAACCTAAAAAAGGTTGATTAGCATAAAATTATTAGTTAATTAGATTAAATCAACTTTACCTGTCAGCTGGAAAGTCACGTGGTTGCACAATGTATACATCCTTTTCCAAGGTGTGTTTCATAAGTCCTTACATATAAATTAAAGGTGAAAAAGGAAAATAATATTATCAATTTAATCATCAAATCACACTATAATATGATGTTAATTTATTCTTTTTTTTTTTTGAATTTCAAAACAAACCCATTTGGGCGGTATGTAGCTGCAAATTAATCACTTGCTCGATGAGTGTGAACTGTTACTTTGTTTCTTCCTTCTTTTTCCTTAGCAGAAAAGGGAAAATTTGGTACAAATGAAAATTCTTTAACCAATATATAAGATAAGGAAAAAGCAAAAGACTAAATTCTAAGTTTCTTTTTTTAGAATTATCCAAAGATTGGAAGGGTAATGATATATGTAATAGAAGGCAATTCTCTCCTACTCTGTCTTGTCGCTTAAGTGTTGACTATGTTGACTCACTTCAATATCTCACATCGGGAAAATAATAAAGGGAAGAAAGATTTTTTGTTATAAATAGAGCCTTAATTCCTTCAGTTTAATCCTCCCAAAATTGTCTACTCATCTCTTGGACAATTTTTTATATTTCTCTCTCTTCTGTAATATTTCACTTTGTAATCTTTTTCTTAATGAAATATAATTTTGGTAATGTCATAGGACGTAGGCATAATTGACCGAACCCTGTTAAATTTTGGTGCATAATTGACCGACCTCGCTAAATTCTAGTGTTCTTATTTTTGTCTTTATTTTTTAATAGCTATTTTGTAGGGTATAGTTGCAGTGATATATTATGCTGTTAAACTACTATTAGGGTGATTCTATCTAAAAGGTTGAGTTTTAAGTGAGACCACTTGTGACCCCTCCAATCCTTACTGGTAATCAACTATAGTGTGATTTTCAGTACAATCTTTCACTCTCTATTCACCTCTAAATTGATTAGGTGATTTTGGTGGGTAAAATATTACCCTTATTCTACAACAATTAGTATCAGAGCCAAAAATTACTCTTAGTATGCTATGTGGTTACAATTTAATATAATCTTCCACATCAAAAAAGATTTTCTTAAGCTAGTTGTATTCCATTTTTAAGGCTATTAGAGAATTTTGTAATCAAAATGAAGAGCTCTTAAAAAATATCCACACCTGCCACGTTGACAGTTTCATCACAGCCCATCTGGGCAAGAATTGTCATGGCAAATTCAAAATTGGCAGTGGAAATCTTTGATGGCACAAGCCATTTCAGTATGTGGCAAAGTGAGGGTCTAGACGCTCTTTTTTAGCAAGGTCTAGATATTGCCATTGAAGATGAGAAAACAAATGATGTTGAGAAGAAAGATTGGAAGACGATTAATCGATTGAAATGTGGTACAATTCGATCATGCCTTTCTAAAGAGCAAAGGTATGCATTCTAAAAAAAACATCTGCAAGTAATTTATGGAAGACACTAAAAGAAAAAATTATGAAGAAAAACAACTAGAATAAGCTTCACATGAAGAAGAGGTTGTTTCGCTTCACTTATGTACTGGCTACTACAATGAATGATCACGTTACTAATTTTAATCAACTGGTTACTGATCTGGTGAAGGTAGATGAGACATTTAAAGATGAAGATCTAGCTCTGATGTTGTTGGGATCACTTCTCGAGGAGTTTGAGTTTCTTGAAACTACTCTGCTTCACGAGAAGGTTGTTGTATCTCTTAAAGAAGTATATGCTGCCTTATACAGTTATTAACTAAGGACGAAGGACAATAAGGTCAGTTCCAATAAGGATACAGAAGCTTTGATAATTAGAGGCTATTCACAAAATCAAAGTATGAGAAAGAAGGAGAGATCCAAGTCAAAGCTCAAGTTGAGCAAAAATGAGTGTGTCTTTTATCGAGAGAAGGGACACTGGAAGAAAGATTGTCCAAAACTGAGAAATAAGGGCAAACCCGATTAAGGAAAAACTGTAGCAGAATCAAGTGTTGCTGAGATTGATTACTCACTTGCTAAATCATCAAATGGCTCTTATGATGTATGACTACTAAATTTAGCATCTAGTTATCATATATGTCCCAGCAAGGAATGGTAATTTGATTTTAAAGAACTTAAAAATGATGAAATTGTCTACATAACAAATAATATCCCTTTGACAACATATGAGATTGGTTTGATTCGTTTGAGAAATATGGATGAATCAATCATCACCTTAACAAATGTTCGTTATGTGCTAGAAATAGGCAAAAATCTCATCTCTGTCGGGATCCTAGACTTAAAAGGGTTCGAGGTGAAAGTGAAAAATAGAGTGATGAGGATTATCTCTAGTGCATATGTGATATTGATGAGAATTCCAAAGAATAACAATCTATATCACTATTTGGGTAGGACAGTTACAGGGACAATAGCAACAATAACTTCTATAAATGATCGAGAGTCAGAAGCAACCAAACTATGACATATGCCCTTGGGCATGCTGGAGAAAAATCCTTGAATTTGTTTGCTAAACAAAGATTGTTAGAAGGAGTGCAAACTTGCAAATTGGACTTTTGTGAGCATTGCACCAAAGGGAAACAAAGAAAGATCAAATTTGGGACAACAATCCATAATACTGAAGGTATCTTGGATTATGTTCACTCTGATGTTTAGGGTTCCTCTAAAACTAGTTCTTTGGGAGAGAAATACTATTATGTGACCTTTGTTGATGATTTTTCTCGAAGAGTATGAGTGCACACAATGAAGACAAAAGATGAAGGGTTAGGAGTTTTCCTTAAAGGGAAAAAGATGGTGGAAACTCAAAGAGGTAAAAGGATCAAATGTCTCTAAACAAACAATAGTGGAGATTATAAAAGCGATCCATTTGAGAAAATTTGTGAAAATGAAGGTATTGTCAGATACTTCATTGTCAGATCTATACCACAACAAAGTGGTGTGGCAGAACGCATGAATCGAACATTACTGAAAAAAGTTCAATGTATGTTATCCAATGCTGGGTTGGGTAAAAAATTTTAGACTGAGACTGTAACATATGCGTGTCACCTCATCAATCGCCTAACATCTACTGCTATTGATGGAAAGTCGGCTGCAGATTATGATTCCTTACATATATTTGGTTCACATTACATATTATCATGTAAAGAAGTCAAAGTTGAATCCAAGAGCTAAAAAAATATTATTCATGAGGATCACCTTTGGCATAAAAAACTAGCGTCTATGGTGTCCAAAGACAAAGAAAACAAGTTTTAGTAGGGATGTTGCTTTTGATGAATCTATCATATTAAAAAAGGTAGATGTTGAGCAGTTAGATGATACTCCCAAGCAGGTGGAGTTTGAGAGAATAGTAATCCCAATAGATGAAGAAGGGATACCTATCCTACGGTAGAAGGAGATTCTCAAGAAGAAGGAGTTCAAGGACTTCCTCAGCAACTTGAACCAAGTACATCTAGAAGGTCAAAGAGGGTCATAGAATGTCTGACTGCTTTGCTGATATGGTGACTTATAAGAAGACGATAAGATTGTCTGGTCACTATATTGATATAGTGCCTCATGCATCTCCAGTTATAGCTAATGACATTCCTACTACTTTTACTAAAGTAGTCCAAAGTTCTGAAGAAGAAAAGTGGAGGAGTGTCATGTATGAAGAAATACAATCGTTTCATAAGAATCAAACTTGGAAACTTGCTAGTCTCCCAAGAAAGAAAATAATTGGATGCAAATGGATTTTTGCAAAGAAATAAAGATTTCTTGGCCAAGATGATATTCGCTATAAAACAAGATTAGTGGCTAAAGGCTACGCTCAGACGGAGGGAATTGATTATAATGAGGTATTTTCTCTAATTGTGAAACATTTCTCCATTAGAATTTTATTGGCTTTGGTAACACAGTTGGATTTAGAACTAGTTCAATTGGATGTTAAAACTACATTTTTACATGGAGACTTGTAAGAGAAAATCTACATGACTCAGCCAAAAGGGTTCAAGGTCGCTAGAAAAGAAAATTTGGTGTGTAAACTTGAGAAATCTTTATACGGGTTAAAGCAATCTTCGAGGTAGTGGTACAAAAGATTTGGCAAGTTTATGATGGAACAGAGATACACGAGGAGCAAATATGATCATTGTGTGGATTTGCACAAGCTACAAAATGGATCCTTCATATATCTTTTTCTTTATGTTGATAGCTTCAAAGAGTCAGACAGAAATTGAGAAATTGAAGACTCAATTGAGAAATAAGTTTGAAATGAAGGATTTAGGCAAAACAAAGAAGATTTTTGGCATGGAGATTACCAGAGATAGAAAATCGATGAGGCTTTGTTTGACTCAGAAACAATATTTGAGAAAGTTACTACAACATTTTGGCATGAATGATAATACAAAACCTGTTAGTACTCCGCTTGCTCCTCATTTTAAACTAAATGCCTCTATGTCACCAAAGAATGATGCAGAACGAGAGTACATGTAAAAAGTATTGTATGCAAGTGTTGTTAGTAGCTTGATGTATGTTATGGTCTGTATAAGGCCTGACATTTCACAAGCAGTTCGGGTTATAAGCAGGTATATGCATGATCCAGGAAAGGAGCTTTGGCAAGCTGTGAAATGGATTCTATGATACATTAAAAATACCGTGGATTTTGGATTGATATTTGAGCAGAAAAACAGTCAGTGTGTAGTTAGATATTATGATTCAGATTATGCTGATCTGGATAAACGTCGATTAACTACTGGTTATGTATTTACTCTTGCGAAGACACTAGTTAGTTGGAAGCCTACTTTACAGTTAATAATTGCTTTGTCTACTATAGAAGCAGAGTACATGACAATCACAAAAGCTATAAAGGAAGCAATTTGGCTTCAAGGGTTGTTTGGTGAATTGGAAATTATGCAGAAGTACATCAAAGTACATTATGGTGGTCAAAGTGTTATCTAGTTAGCAAAAAATCAAGTTTATCATGCAAGGATGAACCACATCGATATTCGATATCACTTTGTGAGAGAGATTATAGAAGAAGGTGGAGTTAGAATCCAACAAATTCATATCACTAAGAATCCTGCTGATATGATGACAAAAGTTATCACTACGGTCAAATTTCAACTTTGTTTGGACTTGATTAATATTGCTAAAGTTTGATGTTGAATTTGGAGACACTATCATAGGCTGTTTGAGGAGAGATTAAATATGTTGAAATTCGCCAAGGTGGAGATTTGTTGACTATGTTGGCTCACTTCAATATCCCACATAAGGGAAATAACAAAGGGAACAAAGGTTTTTTTGTTATAAATAAAGCCTTAATTCCTTCAGTTTAATCATCCCAAAATTATTTACTCATTTCTTAGACAATTTTCAATATTTCTCTCTCTTCTGTAATATTTCACTTTGTAGTATTTTTCTTAGTGAAATATAATTTTGGTAATATCCAAGGACGTAAGCATAATTGGCCGAACCTCATTAAATTCTAGTGTTCTTATTTTTGTCTTTATTTTTTAATAACTATTTTGTAGGGTATAGTTGTGGTGATATATTGTACTGTTAAATTACTATTAAGGTGATTATGTCTAAAGAGGTTGGGTTTTTAGTGGGACCACTTGTGACCTCTTTAATCTTTCATGAGAATCAACTATAATGTGATTTTTCAGTACAATCTTTTACTATCTATTCACCTATAAATTGATTAAATGAGTTCGGTGGGTAAAATATTACCCTTATTCCACAACACTGAGGCTCTCAAAAACAAATTGTTTTATGTAGATGAGCACTTACCATTCTTCCCCCACATCAAAACTTTCACCTAAAGCACTATTATGCAAGGAAAGAGAAGATTTACCAGTGCTTTTTAAAAACCTTTCAACCAAATTGCACCTTTATATGAACGTCACACTCCCATACATAATTAGCTAGGAATAGGACTGGAAAATAATTTATGATTACCCAATAGCAATGTGCATTTCTTCAAATACACACTTTGCCAGTTGTACCATATGTAATTTGATGATATCATTTATGGAAATTCTTTAAGAGATGGTAAGAGTTGTAAGGTGTGCTAAAATTGATTTTGGGTGATGTACATTTTACGCTTCCCAAGACCTGCAATCCAACG
Organism: Omphalea diandra; assembly: GCA_949677035.1. Classification (NCBI taxonomy): domain Eukaryota; kingdom Viridiplantae; phylum Streptophyta; class Magnoliopsida; order Malpighiales; family Euphorbiaceae; genus Omphalea; species Omphalea diandra. The sequence goes on from CATIWR010113833.1 coordinate 22,024, forward strand.
GACTATATTCTAATAGTCTTCTGTATTAGAATGTTATGTCACTGTTCACGATTATTTTGTCCTGCACAAATGAAGTGATGGGAACTCTGGATGTTAGCTGAATTTTGTGGATATACCAACTTAAGAAAGTAGCCATCCAACCAAAGATCTATTTCATCTACCAAGAACATAAAATATAACACAGTCAAAGGCATTAAATGACAAGAAGAGGAAAGTTAAGTTTTACAATATGATTAATTATGATGAACTGTGATAATTATGTTCATTATTTTAATGTAGAGTAAAAGTGAAAAGAAGACATTACTGTTAGAGATGGTTTCAAAGTTGAGCCTTCATTCAACAAAGGTGAAACCCACTTTTTAACTTAATGATTAAAGATGAGTAAGGCAGTTTGGTCATTTAGCTCAATGTAGAGTAATATCAATATTGTTTTGTTATAAAGTAATAAGCAAGTTGATTTCATGGCCTTTAATAAAGCCATGTTTTATTTATAACCATACCTGCAACTAGAGCAAAGTAAACTCTAATCATATACACCAAAGATCAGAAAGATTATTATTACAAGGAGCAAATGACAACCCAGAAACAGATGTTGGAACAGCAACAATCTCAGATGACGCAGAGATTGAAGAACTCAGGTATTGTTGTTACTACTAATAATGAAACCCCAGTAAAGGATGACAAGGAAGAGGAAATGTCAAGATCAGCATTGGCCATGTTTAGAGCTAAGGAAGAAGAGATTGAGAGGAGGAAAATGGAGGTTAAAGACAAGGTTCAGGCTCAGTTAGGGCGGGTCGAAGAAGCGACAAAACGTTTAGCTGAGATAAGAGAAGTAAGTTCTTGTATCATTCCTAATGATGAAACTAATTGAACGTTTTTTTTAAAAAAGTTTATCTGTTATGGCATTAAAAGAAAAAAAACAAATGAACATATATATATATATTAGGAGCTTGAAGCTCTAACAGATCCACTGAGGAAGGAAGTTTCGCTGGTGCGCAAAAGGATCGATACAGTTAATCGGGAGTTGAAGCCGTTGGGGCTGACTTGCCAGAAGAAGGTGAAGTATTACTTCTTAATTAACTTGTTATTTTGCATACTTAGTATAAAGAGAGAGTTAAGTCACCACTCAGTCTTTGATTGAGTGGTATTCAAGTTATCTTTTATCTTCATATTTTTCCCTTTTCAATTTTGGGGTAAAAGAATTCAAACTTAACTCTTTGCCCAGACGAGAGGTAACTTTACCATCTGAGCAAAACACACATGTGCATGTTGTAGTTCATTAACATTGGTGAGAGGCAAGTATACTTTCCTTCTAGGGAGGAAAGGTTTCCATAGTATTGTATATCCTTGGGGAAAAATCTATTGGTCACATCATTTGATACACTCAGCTTCATCTTCTTGTAAAGATGGATTAGCTATAATGATGATTTACATACTTCATTTAGAGCCCAAAATTTTCGATCTTAATTATATTTTCTTTAGGCATAAGGAATTCTGATTAAATTTCTTAATAACGTATAGTTCCATAAATTTAATTTGCACAAGAACTTAAAAATAGTAATTGAATTTCTTATTGAAAATGTTGTCTAGCATTCCATTGAAGCAAAATTTTACTTGACAACTTAAAAAATAAATGTTGATTGCAGGAGAGAGAATACAAAGAAGCCCTTGAAGTTTTTAATGAGAAGAACAAGGAAAAAGCTCAGCTAGTTTCCAAATTAATGGAGGTGAATATCAATTAGCTATTGAATTTCCATTTATTAAAACTGGGCAATTTTTGCATATAGTTAGTTTCATTAGCCCCATATGATACATCTCTTAATTACTTCTACTCTTGTCAGCTGGTGAGTGAAAGTGAGAAATTGAGGCTGAAGAAGCTGGAGGAATTAAGCAAAAATGTTGAGACTCTTCGATAATTAAATCACGCTAATAATAGCAATAACCAGAAGATTTATATATGTTTGATGTAATTAGATTCATCATGTTCTTGAATTTGGTATACTGTTATTTTTCTATCTACATATTTTGTTTTTCATTTGTTTTTATAATTGTGGGGCAGCTTGCTGATGTGGGCAACAGAAAAAAAAAAAAACACCGAACAGGTTTGGTACTAAACACATTGTTGTGCTTTGGAATTTCTCAATTCTTGAATTCAAATGTAAAATATGCTTGTTTAATCATGAAATTGAAATTTGCATAGTGGGTTATATTTTATTGCATTACTTAAAAAAAAACTTAATAAACGTAGATATGTTCTAATGATTTAAGTGTATTTATTTCTTTAAGTAAAATGTGACATTGTACTCTCTCGTCTTAAAAATTTTTTAAAAAATAATAAATAAAGATGTGCATATATATATATATATATATATATATATATATATATAATTGAATTCCCACCATTACGGGATTTTCCATGCTATTATTAATATTAACATTGAAGTCTAAGTATTGTCCTATAATAATTTCCCCTACACAAGTACAACCAACCTTTCCGGTGTAAGGAAGGCTCCAACAAATCATGTGGTAATTACTTATTGTAGGATTTTATAAATTATTTATTAATAAAATAGGTCTTTTAGCATCAAAATTGTAGGAGAGGAGACGAATAATGTTATATTAAAGCTAGCTTGGCCACAGCACATGACATGACTGGATAATTTAAAGGAAGAGATTAGAAAAATATATAATGAATAAATTTAATATATTTTCTTGTTAAAATCACTACCAATTTAGTATTTTAGCTCAATGGTTCTCCTGTCTATTTGTTGTTGAAACATCAATTGCAAATACTGTTTTAATTTGAAAAATATTAGAAATACAAGTGAATCTAAGAAAAGGAAAAAAATCGAACACAAAAATTTATGACTCACGCTACACAAAGTTTTGTTAATGAAAAGTTTGCATGTATGAAAGGTTTCAAGGGTAAATCAAATTCGCTAATCAGCCATGAAGAATAGACTAACTCAGATAATCTTAGTACCTTTTTTAAGATAAAATGTTTAATTAAAAACATTTTGACAATCGTTGTTCTGGTATAACTTGAAATTTTCTTGCTGAAAAATTTTAACTAGGTTCCTTTTTTTAAGGTATGTTTGGGATTTAGATAAAATATATAGAACCAATTATTAGAGTTAAACTGCCAATTTTTTGGTTTTCGAGATTCCGTGTTGGTTATAAAAAAATGTGTTTTTATCGTATGAATTAACACACATTTATAAAATAATCATAATTTTGTGAAAGAATATATTTTTATTCTGTGTACTTTTTATTATTAATAAAAAAATATATTAACATGTAAAATGTGGTACTTTCTACTCACGAAAAGTAGAGAGCAAATTAATCCTTCAAGATTCCATATTGATTATAACTAAAACTCACGGATTGTATGTAATTTTGATTTTCTATTTAAACATTTAGAAACATTTATATAGGTTCTTGGATCCTCTTGCTTTATTAATTATGGCAATCAATTCATGATTATGGACATGGCTTTGTATTTTTAAAAGGCTCATTGGCCCTTAAAATTCAAATTTTTTCAAGTTTTGATGAAATTGACCAATCCTTTTAACTTTAACAAAATTAATTAAAATTAATAAAACTTTGATAAATCTAACCAAAATTTGAATTGATCAAAATAGTTTGATATATTACATGACGTGACAAATCAGTTAGTATAAATTTTTGTAAAAAAATTAGTAAAATCAGTTAATATTAGTTACCAATTTTAGTTAATATTATTTTAACTTAGTAATTTAACGCAACATGTGATCAATTTGAATTTGAATTAAATTTTTTAAAATTTTATTAATTTTAGCTAATTTTGATAAAATTAAAAAAATTGACCAATTTTGTCAAAATTTGAAAAGATTTAAATTTTAGAAGCTTTTTTTTAAATAATGAGGCTTAAATTTCGATCAAAATATGTAATTATGCCTAAAAATAATGATTCTATATACTATCTAATTTTTTTCATTTTAAATATTTAAAAAGAAGTTGAATAGAAAAGAATAAAATAACTTTTTTTTTATTTTAAGCATTAAAAACAAAGTTGTATGGAAAAGAATAAAAACAAAGATAAAAGGACTTATTATTTAATAATAACATTTTATTTTATTGACGGATATGGTTTCTAGTAGACTTGTTGTCCTGCTTTTATTAATATACAAACATGACATGTAGGAAACATTATTTTATAAGTGTTGACATTCTTTTATTTGGAGGGATCACACATACATACATCATTGATGTCATTTTATTTAAGCAGACTATATAGGTATTGCACAGGAGAGATCACCCGCACATACATCACATCATTGGTGAAACGATCCATTTTTGGGTTGGGCTATTGACAAATGGTGAAACGAATATTTGGTTACCAGATCCTTGAGGATCTGCATCCATCACTAGGCCGGTCGCAAAATTGGTAATGGTGCCATCGTTCGTAAACACCCAGCGTTGGGTATACAATGAAGGCTTACAAGGTGCAAGGGCTACAGTTGCTATTTGTTCATTTTCATCACGCGTGAGACAACTGTCTTTATTCTGATTGGATCTTATGGAGCCATCTGGATATAAGGGCCATCGTTGTTCTGCCTTGCCACTTTCACACTCCTTTAACAGCAAGTTTTGCCCATTTGCTTGTAAGCAAAAATCATTATACCAATTAACAATGGTTACCACATCAGGATTTGAATTATCAGTGAGACGCCAACCTTGACCTGGAGTATATTTATGCTCCTCCACTGTTAA
>CATIWR010113877.1:0-64619 GCA_949677035.1 Omphalea diandra
AAAAAAAAAAAAAAAAAAAAAAAAAAACAAGCTACCTAGGAAGCAACCCTAAACTTTTCTAGTTTTGGCAAACGGAGTAAGTGATTTTATCTTCTTACCATATGAAATTCCTCCCTTATGACATGTTAAACATGCATAATCACTAAGAATTATGGAGTAATTTGAGATAAAGATCATGTATGGAAGTTGAAGCTTAAGAGAAATAAGAGCTTATTGTATTGGTTTTTTTGTTAGAGGATATTTTTTTCACCCATGATTTCATAACCCTAAAAGAGGAATTATGGAAAGTATAAAACATGAAAGTTGTAGCATTATGCTCCATTTAAATATATGTGAAATAGTTTTGATTGATATGGTGTGTGTAAAGAGCTATGGCTCTTTCATTAGGGTTGGTTCATAACATACCAAAATCTCCTTAGTTTTGCTATTTCACATATTTTGATGACCTTATGTGCTGATTTAGATAAAGTGAAAAATATGAAATTTTTATGTCTATATTCCTTCTAAATTTAAATCAAATAGTTTTGCTTAATGTATTGTGCGAAAATAGATATTCCTCTTTTATTGTAATTGACACTGAACTTAATGAAACCTATTTAATCTCTTAATTCTATTTGATAAGAATTTGATGAACATAGATTGGGAATTTGGTGATGTTCAAACTTGAAAGTTGTAGAATTATGTCTCATAAACTTGCCTCTAAAACAGTTTTTCGAAGTCGATTGTGGGTCAGGAGATATTGCTCGTTCAATGTGATTGATTCTCAACATGTTGAAACCTACTCACCTTGAGATTGACAATTTATTTTGGTGACTTTATAAACTGAATTAGACAATATTTTAAACATTATGTTGTGTAACTTTTAGTAAATTATTTTTGAAATTGGATTTGTACAATTTGAGATATGTGTAAAAATGTAAGACTTACTCAGACTGTGATCACATTGAAACAACACAGAATTCAAAAATTCACCATATTTTATATATGCCTTATAATGACATGAATTTTGATTATGTTGTATCATTATGTGTCTAATGTATGTGAAAAAAGGAATCAAGTCATTTGAATAAGTATAAAAATATTTATTATAGTTAGAGTGTAGCAAGGTCATGTTGCATATAAGAAAAAATAAAAATAAACACTAGATCCATTTGCATGTAACATTACAATAGTTGTATATCATGGATACAAACTCATTTTTTCATTTATGTTAAGATCTTAACAGATTAAGGAAACCCAAGAGAGAGGTTCAAACCTACCATAAAGGTTGGTTACATCAAAGTTGAGTAAAAGCCATAATTAGATTCTAATGTATATGTGTGATAATTTTATAATATGGTTGTTTTATAATTTTATAATATGGTTGTTTTATGCTTTCTATATATATGATTGAATTATGGCATTTTACATGTGAATACAAGTTAAGTGAGAATTATATAATCTTAATTATTAATTGATATACCATTGCGAATGAGCACCTACATATGGAACTAAAAGGATGTTATAACTAGCTTGTCAAACACTTGAAATTATTTGGAAAAAGGGACCAATATGTCCTATTATGGCAGATGTTATTGATCAAATGAATCACATATTATATATTGTCCAACAAAAGCAAATGTCACTTAAATCACATAAATTCTCAAGAGTAGTGTTTGCCTTGCAAGGTCACGACAAAATTAAATAATCTATTACATTTGCACTTGCATAAGTTAATACCTATACTTATAATGTATCTTAATGATTGATTACTGATTATGTCATTAGAATCTAATTATTATTTTTATTCATTGAGTCATGACTCACTAAATTGCAATTATTTTTCAGATAGTGAAGCATATGGTTTAGGCACTTTAGAGTATAAAGTTTTGCATCTAGACACATGGAGCACATGTCATTGACTGGATTTCCACTTTTCCTCCTTGTGTCATGTACATATACCTAGTTAGGAATCAGTTTATAGTTACCAACATTAAATGGGTTAACATATGTGTACATTAAACACTTGTTGGGATATGTATGAATGGTGAGTTAACCTTTATGCATATGAATTTTATGAATGTCATGCTTAATAAATGTAAATGGGTGTTACAGGTTAGGCACCTCCAAACTACCAAGACATTAGGATCTAACCTTCAGGCATCTTTGGTTCACTTTTAATATATTAATCAAGTTATTCATTAGTCCAACTATGCCCAACATTCATTTAAGTGTGGTCCATTTAGGCTAATCAATTCATCAACTCAAAGGGGTAAGGGGTCATGCATGATGGAAAAAGGGATAAGCATGCATTATCATCCATTCATTCATATTCAAACATTAAAAAGGGAGCGGGGGTCATGCATCATGGCAAAGGAGCCTCATACATCCATCATTCACACATCATATCATCCATACGTAAGTATTAAATGGGGTGGGAGGAAGGGGGGGGGGTCATGCATCTTGATATAGGGGAGATATGCATTCATTCATTATTCATGACCATATAGGCTGACCATTGAGGCCAACTTATGGTCTTCCTCAAATACAACACCTAAACACTAAAAAAAGAGCAAGTTAGTAAATGAAATAAGTATAAACAAATCAAACAAACTCAAAGCACAAGAAATGATTACAACACATATTACCATCTCTCCCATGCAAAAGGTACCTAAATATGCATCTAAGTCAATAATATCAAATTTCCACATAACTATCCAGCAAGAAAACAAAATAGAAATGCATAAATCATGAACATGAAAAGAAGAGAACATACAATCCTATCTCTAAAACAATGGGCTTTTTATGATAAATTCTCAAATTTCTAAAAATGTTATCATAGCCACTTTTAAGGATATACCCCTACAAAGTTTAGATTGTTACTTGTACTATAAATCCATGGGAGAGTTGAGGCGAGAAGACTAAAGAAGTAAAGAGAAAAAGGATGATTAGGTTGTTAGAGAAAAATGACAAAGAAAAGAGGAGAGACAGGTGAGTCATGTGATATCCTGTTTGAGAGGCTCTTAAAGATCTTAGAATTGAGAGGATAGTTGAGAAGTCATCGGTGAATGAAAAGGAGAAGGAAAACTCTATTTTAAGGTAGTTGAAGAAGATATCAACCTAATTACTATGTTTGAGTTACTTATTACCTCTTTAGAGCATATGAAGGCCATGACAGAGGCATTATCAAGTTTGGTTATTTGTAAGAAGGCATCACCAAAGGATAAGGTGGCTTTAGTCAACAACAAAGGGAAGATCACTTCTTATGCTGAGGACATACCTCCTGAGGGAAGAGATAACAAATTGGTTTTGCTCATTAAAGTTAAAGTGAAGGGAAAAAGGACTTCCCATGTTATGGTTGATAATGCATACAAAATTAACATTTTCCCATTAAAGCTACTACATAAATTTTGAGTGTCTGAAAGTGACTTAGAGGCATTAGACAATATTATTTATGCTTATAATGATAGCAGAAGACTAGACATCAAGGTATTTAAGACCATGGTAATGACTGGGGTTGTAAAGACCATGGTAGAATTCACAATATTAAACATTCCTATCACTTTCTTGCTGTTATTGGGGAGACCATGGTATCATGCTTTGAGAGGGGTGCCATCCACTATGCACCAAAAGGTGAACATTTCTTAGAATAGGGAGATAGTGACAATATAGGATGAAGTAGGGGAGATAGTGTTCACACTGAAAATAACCATTCTTTATTTTAGGATTTTCAGGTTACTGGGGTCTCTAATAAATGGGTGGATCCAAAGATGGAGAGCATTATGAAGATCAAGAATTTTCTCCCAAGTCAAGGTTTAGGGAAAAATTCCACAAACATACTTGAATTCCCGGACATCACCCACATATTACTAGAAATGGATTAGGATATCATGGGAACTAGGGTAGGCATATGGTGAGGGATTTGTGAGGCCCACTATCTGACTTCTTTGTAAAGAAATGGGAGATTGTAGGAGATATTGAGAAGGAGGCCATTAAAGAAGAAAAAGGTGACAAGTAGTCAAAAATTGGCCCATTAGATGATTGGAAAAGGCATTCTTTCAAATGTTGTTTGGGAGTATAAAGGATGGGTATTATAACTATCAGGACTCATTCCATAAGGAGGGTGAGTAGAAGAAAAAAAAGGAAGGCAAGCAGGTTGTGGAGGAAGTGGAAGACTAGGAAAAGGGCAAGTTTGTTATTTCATATGGCCCTTAGATATTTTGGCCATGGGATGGAAAATGGAAAATGTATGATGAAGATTTTGAGGAGTATCAATCATATCTCTAGATCTAAGAAATTAGAAAGCCAGTTGAGAAGAAGCAAGTTGCATAAACTGAGTTATAGATGCCCTATGAACATTTAGAATGAGGGAAGAGTGCATCTAGTACCTATGTTGAAGGGAAGTATGCGAGGACCAACTTGGTGGGTGTTGAACCTGACTATGAACACCATCAGGAATGTGGAAGGTGGAGAAGAGTAGGGGTAAACATCTATAATTGAATAGTAAGTTGGATGGGATGACATTCTAGGAGAGTTTCATGAAAATCGAGCTTGGGGAAGGTAAAGTTAGCTTTGAGCTTGTGACTGATACCTCGAAAACATTAAGAACATCTTTCCTTTTTAGTTCATCTTTGCTAAAGGTTGACTTGATTCCTTTTCATTATATTTTTCTTTTTTGTCTTTGCAGGTTGAGGCATGGCTTCTTCATTCTTAATTTCATTCTCATTTTACGTGGGCAACAAAAGTAATGTAATAATGATAGAAGATCAAAATAATGTAAACAAGCAATTCAGGTAAATGAATGGTACTGAAAGGATATTGGAAAGGATATTATGTCTAAAGTTGCTTTTCCTTAGTAGTTTTATCGTGTTATTTGGGCTCCTACTTGTCTATCTCAATGATATCTTTGGCTTTTAGACTTAGTGTGAGTTCCTATTTCTTTATAATCTTTGGTTTCCTTCCTAGTTGGGTTTCTTGTAGTTCTCCCACTTTTGTTTAGATTTTCATCTTTCTTATAACCTTTTTTTTTTTTTTTTTGCTTTGTCTTGGTTTCTTTGTTGTATAAGTTTCCATTTTAGACCATTACAGTGCCTAAATTGCCCTTTATATATATATATATATATATATATATATATATATATATATATATATATATTGATACAAGCATTTGGAAAACAATGCATAAACTCGAAAAGGGAAAAAGCAAAGTGAATAAGCTATGAGTGCCTCAATTTTGTGGTTGTGCTTAAATGAGTGAAATCTTGTTTGTGACTCCTAACATTTTATTGATCATTAGGGAGGTTACAAAGACTAGGGTCAGACATTGATTATAACCACAAAGCATGTTGGATCATCGACGAATCCTTTATAAGGGCTTTATGATGTTTGAAACCCCTTTTGGGAAATTAAGTGGCTAATAAAAGGGCCAGCATAGAGCAATACTTTTGCACGACCCCAGATTTGAATGGATTCGCCATTCAACTTTGGTTATGATATCATTCTGGATGAGAAGGATTCTAAGCCCAATATGTCAATCTAGAAGGTCCAATCCATCTTTGCCCCATTAGAGATCGAGTTTGGGAATTTGGTGTGACATAAGGAAGAGGTTTGGCACCCCTAAATTGTTCATATTTTAGGATTTAGCCTTTAGGCATTTTTGGTTCACAACTACAATTTTAGCCATATTGTTTAATTAGTTCATATTATATGGTCTAGCAAATTCATCTAGTGCATTCTAAATCATTCATATCATAAACAAAATACATACATTTAGCATGAGGATGAGGGATACATTCAAAATTATAAATAGGAAACAACTTGCTTAAAATTATTCTAATATGAAACAAGCACTAAAGTGACTTCTCAACTTGTAAAATAAGACACATGTTAGCCCTAAATCATAAGAAAAAAAAAAGGCCAAAACAAACACCAAAACTTAACCAAGATAGGCAAGCCAAAAGGAGCATATTACCTTACATCAAGGGAAAGAAAATCCTAACCAAATAAATCCATTAGGTCCAATGCAAATTTCCATAATAAGGATCAAATTGTGAATCTTAAACTATTGTCCATCCTTATTATTAGGCATATCAAATAAAATATAGAATACTAAACACACTATAAAACATGAATAAGAGAAAGGTAATAAGCAATTATGAACACATGCATCATAAAACAAGCACATTGCAAATGGAGGTTGATGAAATTTAGGCAAGACTTTAAATGTAAATGTAGGGATCATAGGACCGTCAACTCCTTCCCTAAAATGCTATAAAATAGCTCCTCATGTTAAGGCATCATCCAATACATCTCTAGTCATGGAAAGGATAGGATGATGGCTAGGATAACGTTGAAAGATGGAAAGATAACTAAAAGGCCTAAAAGGCTACACCTTAATTTGTCAAATAGTACCTAAAAAAGAAAAAGAAATAAGGTCCTAAGGCAACAAATCCTCCCTTAATAAATCATAAGACCACTAAAGTAAAGAAAGGGAGGAGAAGAGCAAACTAGTGAGCTAGTCTACCTGCTCTCATAAGGGTGAAAGCCAAGGCATATAAAACATCAATAATTAATAAATACTATTAACATAGAGAACCAAAAAGGTTATAAGGTGGTAGGCCATCCTTTTGTCATATTCTTTCATAAACTCTACCATAAAAGCACAAGAAAAAGAGGCAGGGGCAAACAAGACACAAAATAATGGAAACATGCAAAATATAACCTATACTTGGAGTGATCATAGCCTCTAATATGAAAAGTGAGGGTCATAACCATTACAAAATACCATATTTTTACTATAGAACCTCATAAAAAAACATAAAGGCTTCATAAAAACTCTAAAGGAATGTATAAAGCAAAGATGGCAGAAGACTTATGAGTAGTGAAAGAGAGCTGTAGAGACCAACTAGTGTTTTATACAACCCACTCAAGAGTCTATATACACAATACAAGTTTATACAGGCCCTTGAGACTATAACATTTTGGGAAAGAAGAAAAGAAGAGAGAAGAAGATAAGGAAAGGGGAGATTAGTCCTTAGATGCCTTTTTTAGTGTTTTTCCCTTAAAAGCACTTTAATGTGAGAAAAATCTTGTAAATTCTAAATGAATCTATGCAAAGTATAATGAAAATGCTAATTTTACCTTGAATGCTTAGTGTTTTGTGTTAAGGTTAGTGTTTTCTATGTAAGATGGGGTCCTTAGGGTTTGAAGAGAGAATTTTGTAGAGTTTTATTAAGGTTTTCAAGCCTCCCTTTATCCTTCATTGGAACGAGCATTCAAAGAGGTATGATGGGTGCAACTGAGCTCAATGGGTTAAATTGCACCATATCTTAGACCTCCTACAGATAATAACAAGGAAAATTCTAGAGAATATGGTTTGCAATTTACTTGTATAGCCCTAGGAATGGTTTTACAGGGTTAACTACACAACCCTTTAGGGTTTGATGATAAAGTGTTCTAAAACATTATTTCTGCCATGGTTTTGAGGATGTTTATACACCTAAAAAGTTAGTTGTACAGAGTTATAGAGTTAGATGTATAACCATTTATAATGGTTTCATAACCAAAATTTTACTCCCTAATTAGTTTTTAAGGCATTGGTTTAATGGAAGATAAGTTTGATTTAAAGCCTTTCCATAGCTTTTCTCATTTCTTATGTAATGTATCCCTTATTATCTAAGGATAATTCAAGCAATTTCTCATCATTTGACTTACATCTAAGGACCTAAAATCTAATGTTCACACATCTAAGGACCTAAAATCTAGTGTTCACACAAGCAGCCTAGGTATTCCAAGGATACAAAAAGGCTATGATAATTGATTACTAGTTTATTGGTTCCTTTCTAGGCTTCTTAGCAGTCTACTCATTGATAAATCTCTTGTGCCTCTTAATGTGTCATTTGACTCTTCTAGCCTATTGCTAAACGATTATTGCTTGTTGGCCTTTTATGTAGCTAATATCTCTCGTCGATTGATCATATTTACTAAGATCTATAGTTGTTCAACATCCTTCCTCTTTATTAGCCCATTGAAGCTAACTCAAGCATTAAAGTTCATCTCTTTAACTAAAGGGCATAACTATTTCTTTCATGTTATGCCTACTTACTAGAACTTGCCTGAGCCCACTTATTAAAGTTAAAATAAGGAATTGCCCATGTCTGCTTATTGTAGTTCTTTTTGGATGATCTTTAACAAAGTTATTATTTTTCTTAAGTCATGTGTGACTCTTTAATTGACCACATCAAGGAGTTTAGCAAATTCCATAGATGGTTGGCTTCCTTTCTCTTTTAGGTGTCCATGATCTTATTATTATTCTTTGATCATTCCTGTGTCGAGGCAATAATATGAAGGTCAAAAAAATTCCATATGAGTTTTAGGATGCATCAAATTGAACTTAAGGGGTCCAAAATGCATTAAGTTGAGACTAGAGGTCCTTCTATCTGCGAGCAACACTATTCATATGTTTTGGAGTCTCTACTTTTTTGGTCTCACGTTTACTCATAAAAGTCTTTTATTTCCCTAGCTAACATGTCCTTCTCAAAAGGCTTCACATGTGACATATCTTTCATTATGTCTACTTTGGCATCTTGTTTTATGTGTACCTTTTCGATTGTTACAAACCTCCCTCCCTTACTTTTTCTCTTACAAGGCTTGAATCATTCCCCTTTACTTTATTTTTACAACTCTAAGGCATGGAATCTCACTAATTTCTTTTCCTATTCTAACTTTACTATGTCACAAGCTTGGAAAATAAAATAATAAAAGAATGGATATATTAAACAAGAAATCATAAAAGCCAAATGTTGGATGCTAAAAAGATATGACAATTCATCAAAGCTTCATCAGTTCATCTAGGAATAAGATTCCTTCGTTGCCCTTAGTTATGCAAAATTTGTAATAATAATGTCTTCAATGAATCCTTTATAATCCTATAATATGATCTTTTTGACCTTATTGTCTTGGAGGTGGTCATTTTTTCCCATCTGGTTCATTTTTCTTTTGCATATTTATTCTTCTTTACTTAATCCTAAAGCCTAATGTGAGCATTAGATTTTAGGTCATTAGCATGCAAACCCAATGATGAGAAACTACTCAAATTCTTCCTTAAAGGATAGAAGAAACAATGCCTAAGAAATAGACAAAAGCTTGGAAGAAGCCTTGAATCAAACCCACCTTTTAAATACCCAAACTAGAAGAACCCTTGAAAGGGTAAGGTAGATGTTTATATAGCCAACATTGTTGGTTGTATAATAACTGAAGAGGACTATATAGACCTTTAAAGGATTATACAGGAAACCCACAAAAGTTCAATAGTAAGAAACTTTTAAAATAATTAGTCATCAAACCTAAAATGGCTATATAGCCAAACTAAGGTATGCACAGATAACCCCAAGGCTGTATATACAACTTTCATGCCCTAATCTCTAGAATTTTCCTTGATCTCATCATCAAAGAGTGTGGAAGAGGAAGGAATAAGGTTTAGTTTGAGCCATTCGGCTCAATTACGCTCCTTCTCCTCTATAAATACCCTTAAGAAGAAGGAGGGAGAGCCAAATTTTACTAAAAGAAACTTTGTTAATTTGTTCCCTTAACCTTAAAATAGCCTTCCTCAAGTAGAAACCCCAAACACCTAAGCATTCACCAAAGAGACTCATGGTAATCCTAAGATTTTTTACCTTCCACATATGTTCTGCCATTACATTTGAAGAAAGATTTCTGCATAAAAGTGCCTCTAATTCCAAAGACAATAATTGGGGCATCCGAGGGTCTCTCTTTCCCTCCCCTTTCTTTTTACCCTCCATTTTCTTTCTCGTTTTAATTTTTTTAAGACAAATGTATTAGTCTTTTCAAATACATAATTGTCTATACAAATTACTGAGAGATCTATACAAACCACTTGCTAGTTTGTGCAACCCTCTTTTGCTATTGACATACATTATTCACAATAGCTCTTATTTTACTTGATTTTTAGGGGTTTTTTTTACTCTCTCCTAGTTTTGTGAGCCTAATAATTAAAGGAATAAGGTAGTTTATAAGAACCAATAACCCTTATTACTTATTTGTGAATTATATTTTACATATGCATTTGATGTTGAGCTTATATTTTTAGTTGTAACCTCTACTACACTTCTTTTACATCTTGTGGGCTTGGTTGCTTAGAAAAGTGAAAAGGAGAGACTCATAGAGCTAATGATCCTTTGATTAATTATTTTTCAATAGATATTTATGATTTTTATTAATAGTGTTTTGTCATTTTAATCACCATCATCATAATGGAGGATGGGTTAGCCCTTTGTGGCTAACTTATTTTCCTTATTCTCTTTGTGATATATACAAATGGGAGAGATCTACATCCCAAGGATCCAATTTTTCTATCATTTTATATGCTGCATATTGAAATGACCATGGTTTTTTTTGTCATTTAGTTATCTCTTTACTCTTAATTAGCATTCTAACATCATTCAGAGTTAGAGATGCTTCTTGCATTGCCCTTGACATAACCCATCACCTTAAGATAGATTGGGAAAGGATCTCAAGATCCTATTATCCAAAGATTAAATTGAGTTTGTCATTAGATACAAAACCCAATAGTGGTATCATATTTTATTAAAATGCATTCATGTCTCAATTTGCATGTTTACCTTATTATGTTTTGCGATTGATGCTACTATATGCCATTAACATGTGTTATAATTTGTTACATGGTTATGTGCTTAATGTTATGTTTTGGATAGTAGAATAAGACCCTAGTTAATCCCTAATATGGTGAATGACAATAAGGACCACAATGCAAATAGTTTAGGATCCTAAAAGGCAAAGTGAAAGTAGTATGGTTTGTTTTTAATTGTTTATCTTGATTAGATTTAGGGGCTATTTTCTTTCCCTTGAAGCTATGTCTTTCACACTAACTTATGCTCATTCTTATAGGTTGGAAATAAGAATCATTGCATAATTTATGATCATTTAATTAATTATATAACAACCCGTTTTATGATTACATGTGTACCTACTCTTTCCCCATGGTGATTGCTTGTAAATGTTTGTTATGAATGGATGAATGCATTATATGAATGTTTAGGGCTACCTAAAATGGACTAACTAATCAATAAAGCTAAAATTGTAATTGTTAACCAAAGATACCCAAATGTCTTATCCAAAAGTCTCGATGATATAAAGGTGCCTAACCTTTTCCCCATGATATACCCAATTCTTGAATCTGATCTTTGTTAAGGCAAAAATGGGGTGGGCCTTCTATGTTGTCTTATTAGGCTCATAATCCATTTTTCCCAAAGTTTTATCCGGATCAAAGTTATGTGGCAACTCTAATCAAGTTTAGGGGTAGTACCCAAGCATTACCCCATATTAGCTCCTCATTGGCCACTTGATTTCGATAAGGGTTTCAACCAATTGTAAAGCCTCTTAAGGATCCTCAGTGATCCAAATGTGTGCTATCAAATGAGGTTGTATAAATGTATGATCCATCCTCTCAACCCTTCGATGGTAGAAAAAAGAATGGGAGTCACAAGCAAGATTTCACTTGTTCGAGTGCAACCATAAAATTGAGGCGCTGATAATGGTGACTTCACTAGGTACTAATGGAATTGACTTCACACCAGAATCTCAAGTTCACTTTTACAATCTTATCCTTAATAATTAAATTATCCATTGTATTCGTGTAGTCCTCACACTTTACCATGTGCATTAGTTTAGCCATTTAGACAATCGATGGGTTCTCTAAGATTATGACTTAAGCTCCATTCGAGCTTAGGAGTTGGTGTGCAGGGTTCATCACTTGTAAGCTAAGAACCCTTAGACATATCAAATGAGGAGTATATGATAACCATCCTTAAAGCTTATGGGAGCCATGTACTATAATAACCGTTTAAACCATAAGGCACATGTAAGAGCTATAACACCATGGAATATGACACACTTCTTAGGCACATTCTTTTTGAATGAGGGTCAAAATCCCCAAGAGTATGTATAAGTCTTCCACCTCATGTAAACATGTAATGTACTCCTTATTCCTCATTATGTAAATATCTTCCCTAATATAAATATACGTGTATTTTCCTTTTTCACTAAGTAAATATTTAAGTCTTTATGTATTATCTGACCAGGGTCAAGTTTGTAGGGGTCCCTCTTCCCATAAACATCAGTGTATGTGAGCTAGTTCTATAGAGGGATTACATCTATCAGCTCATAGGGTTTATTCTCAAAACAAAGGGAAGCCTCTCATTTGAGCAGTTTAGCTTAAGGGCTAGTACTCTAACTGCTTCTAAGGATAGTCCGCATAAGAAGGTGGACCACGAGGTACACTATTTTTTACGTTACAGCTTATTAGGGATATTGTTTGTGAACTCGTCAAATGTAGCAGAAATTTGCCTACTGTCGACAATGGAGGACTTAGGACTCATTTTCCACTTTAATTACGGATCTGCTATACTAGCCTATCTATATCAGTTCATAGATTAGTGCAGTAAAGGCTAGTCCTACATAGGAAGGTCCTACCATATGTTCATCATGAGTATTTTTTAATCCTTTTACTGCATCTATTTATTCCTCTTCAGTTGCCTTTGAACTAACATTATGCTTTATTGACAAGCTTGGGCTATGGAGTTAGGGCTACTATAGGATCACAACTTCTTACCCAACATGGAGAGTTGTAATCCTCGGTTTGCAAGATAAAGTGCAGCTCAACAAAGTGAGTTCACCATGGAGATTAAGTGTGGTTGCTTTAGCACCTTCACTTTGGACAAGGTATTTTTATCCTGTAAGAAAAATGATCATTAGTTTCCTACATTATTTATTGATCATGGCATACAGTTATAATAAAGTTCCCTTTTTCTTTTATATATATAACTTTGCTTATACTAGAGTGGCTTATTAACACTTTGCAGCTAGAGGTGGTGGAGATAAAGGGCTGATCTTATTGGAGTCACTTATCGGTGGGTCCCTTCTTATGTTACCTAAAGGAGTAGGTCTTTCGATGGCATGAAAGGCTAGTGTTTAGGGGATTAATTATCTTATTTTTATCATTTATTCATCTTGAAATCCATGGTTTGATATTGAATTTGACATAAAAATAGTCCTAATGTCTAAAAATGGTTGATTTGTAGGTGAAAAGTGAATAAGAGCAAAAAAGTAATGAAAAGATCAAACACAAAGTCGTGTGGTCTAGGCACATAGTCATGCACTTTAAGAAGACTAAGAGGCTATAGTTAAAGGAGACATATGACCATATCACACTACTATACACCTCGATATGATCAAGAACACTAGGCGCCCTAATAAGAACGCAAGGTTGGCACATGGCCGTGTGCCTTTTTTAAAGTAAAAATTGTGATTCTTCATGAGGGTTTTTTTCTTTTCCTTTTAAAGGAGGATATTTTCCTTTCTTGCATGGAATGGTTGAGACACTATTTAAGCAGGAAACAAGCTAGAATTAGGGTTTAGAGGATAGCCAATTAAAGTGTTTTCATCATGGAAGAAAAGTGACATCAATGTTAGAAAGAAAGAAGGTGCAAGGAATCAAGTAATTCCAAAGAAGCGCATGGCTATTCTTAGAGCTAGATTATGTATTTTTTTTCTTCTCTTTATTTCATTATGAATTAAATTTTCATTAGTTAGGGTTGTAAATGGATCTTGTATGACTTTCATTGGGTTTTCTTAATCTAAATCTTTTAGGCTTCTTACATTTAGTGTACTAGCAATTGTTAAATATTTACTATTCAATCAATTAGCCATTGATTATCTTAGTTTTATGAATCCATAATTGAAAGGTGCTTTTCATGAAATGGAGCTTTCAATAATTACCTTGCTTTGTTATTGATTTGAGAAACCTTAACAAATCATTGCTATCTCTAGAGTCTTAAATTAAGGGCCAATTGCATCATGTTTGGCTTTTGAGTTAAGTAACCTTTAGCTAACATATTCTTGTATGTCAATTTCTACTCGAGAGAGATTAATTGATCACTTTTGTGACTTGATAGTAGTACTTATTGCATGAACCAATTAGATAAGAATTAAGGGAACCATAAAAGGCTATCAAGTGAAGTTGAACCCCTAACTATTCTCATCCATTGATTACCTCTTATCTTCATTAGTATTTTAATTTGCTCTAGTTCAATTAAACTTATCTTTTATTATTGAATCTCTAGATAATATAAGGTACAAGATACTTGGTACTTAAACTTGATCCTCATGGGAACGATATTCGTACTTATAAAGTGCACCTTATTACTTTTGACTTTTGCACTTGTAGCTTAGAAATTTTTTATATAGCATGCACCCGTTATCAAATTTTCGATGTTGTTGTTAGGGATTGAAGACATTAATACTAAGTTATTGTTTTTGTATTACTCTAGAATTTTATTTTTTTATTTTAACCTTGTTTCTTGTCTATCTATTTTAGGTGCATGACTAGAACTTGGAATTAGGAAAATGAAGAAGTTTTACTTCCTATTGATCCAGAAATTGAATACAACCTAAACTAGAGATGGTGAGAGCAATAACAAATTCAAGAGATGGTGAACCAAAGAGACTGACCTTTGAAAGACTTTGCCACACCTTCTTTTAAAGGATTGTAACTGTCTATCACCCAATTAATCATTAATTCTACTACCTTTGAGATCAAGCTAAAATTTATTCAAATGCTCACCAATACACTCTAGTTTTATAGCCTATCTAATAAAGATCCAAAATTGCACATAGCTAATTTCTTAAAAATCTGTGACACTTTTTGGCAAAATGGAATGTCTACAGATGCGGTAAGACTATGTCTCTTCACATTCACTTTCAAAGACAAAACTAAGGCATAGAGAAATTCTTTGGAACTTAGGAGTATCAATACTTAGGATCAACTCTCTCAAGCCTTTTTAGCTATGCATTTCCCTCTATAAAAAATTGCGAGACTTATAAAGGAGATTACAACTTTCAACCAATTAGATGGGGAAAGATTGAATAAGGTTTGGGAAAGGTTTAAGGATCTTTTAAGAAGGTGCCTAAATCATCAAATTCCAAAGTGGTAAATTGTGCACACCATATATAATAAACTATTTGGGAAAATCAAAATTACTATAGACATAGTAGCTATGATATCTTTATTGGATAAAATAACTAATGCGACCAATGAGTTGATTGAAACTATCACAAACAATAGCTGCCAAGCCCATGAGAGTACTATGCTAAAGAAAGTAGTGAAGATTCATAACATGGATGCCCTCTAAATTTTGCAAGCTTAGGTATCTACCTTGACTAAATAATTGAATGCTTTTACTTATAATGTTGTGTCTTCTCTTTTCTTATAGGTTATGTGTGATTTTTGTGGGAAAATAGGCATAAGAGTGTTGATTGTCAAACTGGGAACCCTTTTGTTGAAGAGCGAGTAAACTATATGGGGAACTTCAATCATCAACCTAATAACCCATACTAAAGTACTTACAATTTGGTTTGGCATAATCACTCAAACTTTACTTGGTCCAATAATAATACCTCAAACCCCAAAACTTAAGGGGCACCACCTAGTTTTCAACCTTCACCACTAAACTACAAACTTCAAGAAAAGAAATCAAGCCTAGAAAACCTCTTAAAAAAATTCATAACCTCAAACAAATCTATAAATCTAGGCTAGAACAATATGAAGAGAACATGAGAAGAACACAGGCTAAAATGGACCAAGCCAATAAAAACCACTCATCTTCCATCTATAACATTGAGTTTTAAGTGGGAAAAATAGCCAATGCCCTTAGCTTTAAATACCAAGGTACCTTGCCTAGCAACTACGAGACCAACTTAAAGGACTAAGTAAAAGCCATCACCTTAAGGAGTGGTAAGGAACATCAACCAATGATGAGAAAGAAGAATAAGAGGAAGAAGGAAATGTAGAGGAGAGTAAAGAAGAATAAACCATTCTAAAGGTCAAACCTAAAGAAAAGGTAAAACCATATGTACCACTCATTCCTTTTCCTTAAAGGCTCAAGCAAAGTGCATTGAACAATCAATTTGTAAAATTTTTAGATATGCTTAAGAAAATCCAAATCAATATACAATTTGTTGAAATGCTTGCCCAAATGCCTAAATATGCAAAGTTAATGAAAGACATACTTGTAAAGAAAAACAAATTAGAGGAATGCGAGAGAGTTACCTTAACCGAGGAATGTAATATGATCCTACTAAATAAGTTGCCTCCTAAAAGAGGAGATTTAGGGAGTTTTACTATGCCTTATGATATTGGTCATGTTTCTTTTAAAAAAGCTATTTGTGATTTAGGGTCTAACATGAAATTTATGCCTTTGTCTATTTTTGATAAATTAGGTATTGGCAAAAGGAAGCCTACCATGATCTTTCTTTAACTAGCGAATCATTCAATTATCTATCCTAAAGGAATAGTGGAGAACATGCTCATCAAAGTAGACAAGTACATCATTTTGATGTATTTTGTAGTTCTTGATATAAAATTGGATAAGAAGATCCCTTTGCTTTTAGTATGACCATTCTTAGCAGCCAATGGTGCTTTGGTTGATGTTAGGGAAGACACCCTTACTTTGTAAGTGGGAAATGAAAAAGTGGTCTTCAATATGTACAAGGCATTGAAAAAGCTTATGGAAGTTGAACGGTGTTTGAGGATAGATGTTATTAAAAATTGCATTAAGGAAGTCTTCGAGAAAAGGAGGAAACTTAAAAAATGGAGACAATGGCCTTAGTAAGTATCGTGGAAGAAAAGTTGAGAACACCCAAAAGGTAAGTATTCCAACTCTAGAACCTTATGATACTTATTCTTCTTCTTCTATTATTGAACCATTGGATTATGAGAAGTACCTTGAGGTAACACCACATTCTACTCTTGAACCTCCTCAACTTGAGCTTAAGCCTTTACCTTCACACCATATATGCATATTTTTATAGAGTGATGAGACCTTTTCGGTCATCATTTTTAATGAACTTACCCGAATCCAAAAATAAAAATTATCAAAGGTATTGAGAAATAGGATTAGAGCCTTGAGGTAAGAAAGCTTGCCACTTACCGATTGAATTAAAACATCGAGATTATTGGGCAATCAAATTTCTCAACTTCAATTTGGATCTTGTCGAAAATAAAAGAAAGCTCCATCCCATTGAACTCGAGTCTTTACATCTCTAAGCCTAAGAGAACATCTGGATTTATAAGAAGAAGACTAAAAAATGGCATGATAGCCATATTTTTCAAAAGGAGTTCAATAAAGGATAAAAAGTGTTACTCTTTGACTCAAGGTTACAATTCTTTCTGGAAAAATTCAAGTCTATGTGGTTAGGACCCTTTGTAATAGTGAAGGTTTATTATCATGGTGCCATTGAAATAAAAAACTCTAAGGATGAAACCTTTGAAGTCAATGGACATTGCTTAAAGCCCTATTATGAAAAACATACTACACACTAATGAGAGACTCTTTATCTCCCACTTGCTTCCACTTAAAAGCCAGCTAAAAGGGTCAAGCTAGAGACCTTAAACTAGCATATTTGTGGGGCTCTCCTCATATTCTCTTCTTATTTTTTTGTCATTATGTAGCTTGTTATGTTTTTTAGTCTTTATCTTGCTGAATTGTATTATTTTCCTTTCTTTTGTAGGTTATAGTTTAAGGGGTTAGCTAACCAAAACATCAAAGAAGTTTGGGGGAGTTATTTTCCCACTAATCTTATTTTTCACATTCTTTATTGCACCACTTAGTTATATTTTTTTATTTATGAATTATTTGATTTTTAGCACGAATTCATTCTTTTATTGGTTAATTTTTATTATTGCAAAGGTCAAGACAAGTAAATGGTCATGAGGGTTAAGACTAATGACTAATAGGGTGATCAATTAGACATAAAATAGTAGCTAAGCTAAATGCATGGTTAATTGACACAACTATATAAGAAAGTATCATGGGACAGTAGAAGAGGAAGGCACACGCCTAAACCCATGCTTGTGCTCATCCATCTACACACTTGTGTCTTAAAGTGCATACTTGTGCACGCTTTCTCCAAACTATATAGTAGCTAAGCCAGACATACAACCAAAACTCACATCTGTATGCCTAGCCTTCTTACCTCAACCTATAATAAACATCGTACATTCCTAACACATGACCGTGCATCCTTTGCATTTTTCTTTTTAGACTCCATACCTTTCATTTTCTTTATTATTTTCTTCCTTTAACCCTAGCATGGTCGTGCGACTGCTTCCCATCTATTATAAATTGGACTTTTCCCATTCAAACACAATCACATCTACTTTTTTCTTTTTCAAATCCAACCTTAACCATTCATAAGCGTGTCAAAACCTTCGCAAAAAATTAGGTACAACTTCAATTGTTGGGTATGAAGAGCATGAGAATAGGTATGTGGTTCTATCTAAACATCCTAATTTCTCCATCAAATTTATTTGTTTAAGGGTTTTAAATGATGTGGGTCTGTTAGATGTGACTTAAGAACACCTTAGGGTTCTCTAATGGGAAGGGTTTGCCCAACTCCATGCCAACTCCTACAAAGAGCTCACTTATAAGTTATTGGCTAGCTTTTACCTAGAGACTTATACGATATATGGAGAACACCCTTTTAGCACCATCACTTTTCAACTTTGAAATAAACCTTTCACCCTCCATTTGAGAAAGGTTGCCAAAGCCCTTTTTTTTTCTTTAGAATGAAGGGCTTGATGAATTCCTTAAGGACATTAACCATCAAACAATATAGGTTTGTTTAGGTGGGATTTCTAAGTATAAGGCTAGAATGAGTAAAATTTTAGAATTGAAAGACTTTTCAGTGCGATATATTCATCACTTGTTATCTTATTCTAAATCTGGATGAAATGAGAGTAATAGTGTTGTAAATTGAATCAAGCTCCTCTACCTTTGGTGCCTGAAATATAACCACCAAATCAACATTGCTTAGTGGATTGTGAACCATTTGAATGTTGTGGCTAAGAGGGATTCAAAGGGTATTTTTGTGAGGTGTTTCATCACTCTCCTTACCAATTATTTAAAAGTGCATCTCGCACTCGTTCAATTAACCAAAGCTTTGAGTTCCTACTACTTATCCTACAACAACATGCTTAGCATGGGACTTGTGAAGAGGGATAAAGGTGGTTATATGTTGGTTCATGATGAGCAAGAGGCAAAGGTTAACAATGCTATAAATGTGGGCAATGCATCACATAATGTACCTTTAGCAGTGTCTTCCTTTCAAGATCTTTTACCTTTGTCTATAAGTTGGCTAGAAGAAGTGTTAGTGCAGATGGAATCTTGATTAGAACACATGGATCAACACTAATCTACTTTTGAGGATAAGGTACGAGAAAGGCTTGCCACTTTGGACTCTCGTATGGTCAATATGGATGGGTGAGTGTAGGAATACTTAGAGCATATTAGATTTCCTCCTCCTTCATTGACGATGAATTTATCACCCCATCTTACCTTTGCTTTGTTGCTTTTCATTTTGTTGTTTTAAATTTTGCTTTGTATGATTTTTTAGTTGTTCAATTTTGTACTTTCAAACATTTTTTGTGTTGGCTAGCACTAGTGAAGTGTATTATGTTTTTACTTTTGTATTCCCTACCTTGTGTTCTCACTACGACATTATGGTTTTGTGTTCTTATCATGATATTTTGATGAATGTTGTCATACCCTTATGCTATAATGATTTATTCTTATGTAGTTAAGATTGCCTTGTTAAAGATTCATAGGTTGACATACTCATTCCCCCACATTGGAAGAGGGAAGTCTATTTCCCTTACTATTCAATTTTTGTTCTTCTTCTTTGAGGATAATGATATTTAAGTTTGAGGAATTTAATTGATTACTTTGAGCCCTCACTTTTGATTGCATTTAGGTCTACACTTGATTGTAATTGCTTGTGTGTCTTCAAGTTTTGAGTTTTTACAATATCTCTTTATGGTTTGTTTTGGCCCTTAGTTTTAAGGTGGAAAATCATTAAAGAAAATTTATAATCTTTGTTTGGAATTGCTTAGGATAATTTCTCGTGTGATAATGACTTAAGCTTAACAATAATGTTTTTAGTCAAAAATTTATTGAATACATTAGAACTTTTTGCACTCTTGGCAAAGTAGGAATAATCCACAATAGGCTTGTTTCATATCTCTTTTAGTTAGATAAAACCTCTACTTGTGGTATAACTTGCTAACACACCTTTCAATGTGAAATCTTAGTGCTTGGTAACCTTACAAAAATGATTAAGACATTTTTTGGTTAGCCTATTATTCCCTATCCACACCGCTATCACATCAACCTTTGTTACCTTTTTGATGCATAATGAATACTCCTTTGAGAGTATTATTTAATCATTCTTTCCTTCACCTATATTTGGTATTATAACCGTATAGTCAAAACAATCTTTTAACTCCCTTATCAAGAGAATAGAGTTAGAACTTGGTTATACAATGGTATGTGATGTGTTAGATCATTCATGTGCATCTATATTAAAGAATGGACAAAAGAACTCATCTATTGTTATCTCTTTGGCAGCATAAAGGTTGATTTAAATTTGGAATGTGGCATAGTGATAACTTGAAATATGTTTGGCTTATTGGTTTTTGCAAAAAAAAAAAAAAAAAAAGAGCAAAGAAACAAAAGGGTAATCAAAAGAAGAATTGAGCCACCTAGAAAATAGAAATGGAAGTTGTTTTGGATGTTCTTCAAGAAATAAATTTGAGTAGTAATATACTATGACCTTTTGCAATTCATACTATTATCCTAACCATTGTTCTAGCTAAATTTCTCTTGCTTTGGACTTGACCACTCATTGGTAAGCTTAACCCCAAGCCTTACATTACAAGCTATTAAAGACCTCGTGATTCTTAAGGTTGCTAGGTTCTACATTATTGGGGAAAGGTGAATTAGTTTTAATTATGGTTATATGTGAGTCTTAAGAATTGGGGAAGAAACTTACGTAAATGTGAATATGAAAGAGAATCAAAGTAGAGAATGAACTATGATGCCAAGTCACACACACATTCTTTTATGTTTTACTAATTAAGAATTGCATATGATTGGCATGGAACTTTTCATTATTCTCAGTGAACTTACCTGACTAAGGAAAAACATGACTACAGTTGAGATAAATCTCCCCTTTGAAATCCTTGCTACACAACTCTAACCATGATAGATGTTATTTTATGCTTTAGTAAAAAAATGATTGCATGAGGAAACCAATAATTCAAGTTTGGGTGAATTTGTTTAGTGGATTAACTATCTTATTTTTACAGTTTATTCACATTGAAATCCATGCTTTACCATTGAATTTGACATAAAAATAGACCTAATGTCTAAAAATGGATGTTTTGTAAATGAAAAGTAAATAATAGCCAAAGAAGGGAAGAAAAGCTCAAATGAACTACCCTTTGATCTATTTACACAATTATGTGCCTCAAGAAGACAAAAAGGTAGCAGCTAAAGGAGATGCATGACCTTTTGCATCATTGTATGCTTAGGTAGGATTAAGAGCACTATGCACCCTCATAATGATGCACGATCATGCTTTGATAGGCATACGACTGTGAGCCCCTTTTAATACAAAAAAGCATGATTCTTCATTAGGTTTTTTTTTTCCTTTTGATGGAAGGATATTTTTGTTTCTTGCATGGGATGATTAAGACAATATTTAAGGATAAAACAAGCTAGAATTAGGGTAAGGGGAATAGCCAAAAGAAAAGTTTTCATCGTGGAAGAAAAGTGACATCAAAGTTAGAAAGAGATAAGACACAAGGAATCAAGCAATCAAAAAGAAGTGCATGGCTATTCTTGAAGCTGAATTATTTATTTTCTTTTCTTCTTTTTATTTCATTATGAACTAAATTTTCATTGGCTAGATTATAAATGGATATTGTATGACTTTCATTATGTTTTCTTAATCTAAATCTATTTGGTTTCTTGCATTGATTATAAAACAATTGTTGAATATTTATTGTCTAATAAACTAGCCGTTTATTATCTTAGTTTTGTGAATCAATAATCGAGAGGTGGTTCTTATGAAATGGAGCTTTTAATAATTACCTTGCATTATTATTAAGTTGAGAAGCCTTAATAAGTCATTGTTGTCTCTAGAGTCTTAAATTAAGTGGCAATTACATGATGTTCGACTTTTGAGATGAGGAAGCTTTAGCTAACATATTCTTAAATGTCAATTTCTATTCAAAAGAGATTAATTCATCACATTATTAACTTGATAGGTACTTGTTGCATGAACCAATTAGATAAGGATTAAGCGATCTATAGAAGACAATCAAGTGAAGTTAAACCCTTAGCTATTCTCATCCATCGATTACCTCTCATTTTCATTAGTAATCTAATTTGCTTCAGTTCAATTAAACGTCTCTTTATTATTGAATCTCTAGGTAATATAAGATATGAGATACTTTATACTTAAGCTCGATCCTTATAGGAATGATATTCATACTTGCAAAGTACAATTGATTACTTCTCACATGTGCACTTATAGCTTACGAATTTTTTATATAACATACACCCTTCATCAAGTTTTTAGTGTCATTGTTAGGTATCGAAGGCTTTAATTTTAAGTTTTTATTTCTATATTACTCTAGAATTTTATTTTTTTTATTTTAACCTTGTTTCTTATCTCTTTGTTTTAGGTGTATGACTAGAACTCAAAATTAGGAAAATGAAGAAGATTTGCTTTTTGTTCATCTTGAAATTGAATGCACCCTAAACCAAAAAAAGGTAAGAACAACAACAATTTCAAGAGATGGCAAACCAAGGAGACTAACCTTTGAAAGACTTTGCCATACCTCCTCTTGAAGGATTATAGCTAGCTATCATGCGAATGCTATTACATTTGAGATCAAGCTTGCATTCATTCAAATTCTAACTAATACATTCTAGTCTATGGCCTCACCCATGGAGATCCAAATGTACATATAGCTAATTTCTTGGAAATCTATGACACTTTTTGACAAAATGGAATGTTTGCAAATGCGGTAAGACAACACCTCCTAACATTCACTCTCAAGGACAAAGTTAC
Source organism: Omphalea diandra (assembly GCA_949677035.1). Classification (NCBI taxonomy): domain Eukaryota; kingdom Viridiplantae; phylum Streptophyta; class Magnoliopsida; order Malpighiales; family Euphorbiaceae; genus Omphalea; species Omphalea diandra. The sequence continues at coordinate 22,990 of CATIWR010113877.1, forward strand.
GGCGTGGATCAATTCTTTGAAACCTAGAAGTATCACTAGTTGGGATTAACTCTTTTAGGTTTTTTTGGCTAAGTATTTCCCTCTATAAAAAATGGCTAGACTTAGAAATGAGATCATAACTTTTATCCAATTAAATGGTGAAACTTTGAATGAGGCTTGGGAAAGTTTTAAGGATCTTTTGAGAAGGTGCCCAAATCATCAAATTCTAATGTGGTCAATTATGTGCACCTTCTACAATAAAATTTTCGAGCAAATCAAAATCACTATAAATGCAGTAGTTGGGGATCTTTATTAAATAAAACAATCAATACAACCTATAAGTTTATTGAAACTATGGAAAACAACTTTTACCAAGCCCATAAGAAGACTTTGCCATAGAAAGTAGTAGAGATTCACAACATGGATGCCCTCTAAACCTTGCAAGCTTAGGTATCTACCTCGTCCAAATAATTAAATGCCTTTACTTGTAATGTTGTGTCTTTTCATTTCTTATAGTTTAAGTTATTTTTGTGGGAAAAGCAGACATAAGAGTGTTGATTGTCAAACAGTGAACCCTTTTGCCTAAGAGCAAGTAAACTATATGGGGAACTTTAACTGTTAACCCAATAATTCATAGTCAACTACAAATAATCTGAGTTGGCAGAATCACTATTCTCTTGGTCCAATAACAATATCCTAAACCCTCAAACATAAGGGGCACCACCTTGTTTTCAACACCTACCACCAAACTACCAACCTTAAGAAAAGAAATTGAACTTAGAAAACCTCTTAGAAAAATTCATAACCTCTAAGAATTCTAGGCTAAAACAACAGGAAGAGAACATGAAGAAAATAAAGGCTAAAATGGAGTAAGCAAATAAAAACCACTCATCCTCCATCCATAACCTTAAGATTCAAGTAGGATAAATAACCAATGCCCTTAGCTTTATATCCCAAGGTACCTTGCTTAATAACTCCAAAACCAACCTAAAGGACCAAGTGAAAGCCATCACATTAAGGACTGGTAAGGAACTTCAACCTAGGGATGAGAAAGAAGAAAAAGAGGAAGAAGGAAATGTGGAGGAGGGTAAAGAAGAAGAAACCATTATGGAGTCAAACCTAAAGAAAAGGTAAAACCATATATACCTCTCGCTAATTTTTCTTAAAGGCATAAGTAAAGTTTAGTGGATAAGCAATTTACAAAATTTTAGATATGCTTAAGAAAATCCAAATCAATACACTATTTGTTGAAGCACTTGCCTAAATGCCTAAATATGCAAGGATAAAAAAGGACATACTTGCAAATAAAGCAAATTAGAGGAATGTAAAAGAGTCATCTTGACCGAGCAATGTAGTGCGATCCTGCTTAATAAGTTGCCTCATAAAAGGGAAGATCTAAGGAGTTTTAATATGCCTTGTGATATTGGTCATGTTTCTTTTGAAAAAGCTATTTGTGATTTAGGATCTAGCATCAAATTAATGCCTTTGTTTGTTTTCTAAAAAATAGGTGTTCGTGAAATGAAGCCCATCAAGATATCTCTTCAACTAGTGGATTATTCAATTATCTATCCTAAGGGAATAGTGAAGGATGTACTCATTAAAGTAGACAAGTTCATCATGCCAGTAGATTTTATAGTTCTTGATATAAAAGTGGTTAGAGAGATCCCCTTGCTTTTGGGAGGACCATTTTTAGCAACCAGTGGTGCTTTAGTGGATGTTAAAGAAGGCACCCTCATATTACAACTAGGAGATGAAAAAATGGTCTTAAATGTGCACAAGGCAACAAAAAGCCTATGCAAGATGAATAGCTTTTAGGATAGATGTTATTAAAGAATGCACTAAAGAAGTCTTTTAAGAAAATAATGAAACTTCGAAAATAGAGATAAGGGCATTCGTAAGTGTCGAGGAAGAAAAAGTAGAGAACTCTGAGGAGGAAAGTGTTCCAACTCTAGAACCTTATGATCCTACTTCTTCTTTTTCTATTGTTGAAGCATTGGATTATGAGAAGTATCTTAAGGTAAACCACCTTCCATTCTTAAATCTTCTCAACTTAAGCTTAAACCTTTACCTTTATACCTTAGATACACATTTTTAGGGAGTGATGAGACCCTTCCAATCATCATTTTTAATGACCTTACCAAAACCTAAAAAGACATACTATTGAGGGTGTTGAGAAATAGGATTAGACCCTTAGGGTGGACTATAATAGACATTAAGGGAACTAGTCTTACTCTTTGTATGCACTAAATTTTAATAAAGGACAATCACAAACCCACAATAGAACACTAAAGGAGGCTTAACCCTAATATAAAGGAGGTGGTTAGGAAGAAAGTAGTCAAATTGCTAGATGTAGGGATTATCTGCCCCATTGAAGATAACCCATGGGCTAGTTTGGTATAAGTAATTACTAATAAGGAGGGATGATTATTGTAACCAATGAAAACAATGAACTTATCCTTACTAGGACCGTGATAGGTTAAAGAATGTGCATTGATTATAAGTAGCTAAATACCACAACCAGCAAGGATGACTTTCCTTTACCCCTTATTAATCAAATGTTGCAAAGACTTACAGGTTATATGTACTACTGCTTCTTAGATGGGTACTTAGATTATTACCAAATTCAAATAGCACTAGAAAATCTAGATAAAGCAACATTTACTTGCACCAATGGTACATTTGCATCTAGGTATATGCCTTTTAGCTTATGTAATGCACCAACCAATTTTTAAAGGTGTATGATAGCCATCTTGTCTGATATGGTAGAATGGATGATAGAGATATTCATGAAAGATTTCTCTATTTTTTGGTGATACCTTTGATGTTTGCTTGGCTAATCTTAACAGGGTTCTAGAAAGATGTGAAAGACCAATTTAGTTTTTAACTAGGAGAAATGCCACTTCATGGTATAAGAAGGCATAGTGCTGAGGCATAAAATCTCCTCCAAAGAAATTGAAGTGGACCAGGAAAAGATTGAGGTCATAGAGAAATTGCCTCCATTAACCTCTGTGAAAGGGATAAGGCATTTCCTAGTCTAAGCAAGATTTTACTAACATTTCATTAAAGAATTTTCCAAGATTTCCAAACCTCTTTATGATCTCTTAGCAAAGGATGTTCCTTTTATCTTTACTAATGGTTGTCTCAATGCTTTTCATAGGTTGAAAAAGGAACTCATCCTTGGATAGATCATGATAAAGTTAAATTAGTAATTGCCACTCGAGTTGATTTGCAATGTGAGTGATTATGTCGTAGGAGCTATTTTTAGGTAAAAGAAGCATAAAAAACTTTATGTCATTTACTACATGAGTTGGATGCTTAACAATGCCCAACTTTATTATGCCACCACAAGAAAAGAGCTATTAGTTATTGTTTTTCCATTTGATAAATTCAGATCTTATTTGTTTAGCTTTAAAGTGATTGTGTATACTAATCATGCAATGATCTTATATTTGCTAGCAAAGAGGGATGCAAAGCCCAAACTCATAAGATGGATTCTTTTACTCGAAGAGTTTGACTTGGAAATCAAAGATAAGAAGGAAACAAAGAACTTGATTCTCGATATTCTCTCGTGCATAAAACATATGCAAGAGGATGAGGTAAGTTACTTGATGAATGAAACCTTTCTAAATAAGTAACTCTTTCTTTTTAAAGCTTTCTAAACTCCATGGTATGCAAATTTTATGAAATTATTTGGTAAGCAACAATTTTCCTCACGATTTACTTCCCATAAAAGAAAGTTTATGTATGATATTAAATTTTACTTTTGGGAATAACCTTATTTATTTAAAGAATATGTTGATGATATTATCAAAAGATGTGTACTAGAGAAGGAGATAGGAGATATCTTACTTCATTACTATACCCAAGAATGTGGAGGATACTTTGGTCCCTCCAAAACCATAACTAAGGTATTACAAAGTGGATTCTTTTGGCCCTCATTATTTAGTGATTCTTTTGCTTTTGGAAAAGCTAGTGATAGGGGCTAAAGAATAAGTAATATCTCTAAAAGGAATGAAATGCCACTAAATTCTATGATTGAGGTGGAACGTTTTGACGTTTGAGGAATTGACTTCTCGAGACCCTTCTTTAAGTCAATTGGGAACCAATATATTTTGGTAGTGGTGGACTATGTGTCCATATGGATTGAAGCAATAGCTACCCCAACTAATAATGGTAAAGTGGTGCTCTAATTTCTAAAGAATCATATCTTCATAACTTTTGGAGCACCGTGTGCAATTATAAGTGATGGGGTCACACTTTTATAGCCGGTAATTCGAGTCATTGTTAAAGAAGTATGGAGTAATGCATATAATTTCAACACCATACTGTTGTCCCTTAATGCCCTAAAAGGTGGGGGTTGAATAAGGCAATGGCAAGTAAAAACTTATGAAAGCTATGTGCAAAAATAATGAGAAATCGACACAATAAATTTATAGAGGTTCAGCAAAATCCTTCATATGTTCTTTCCTTTAGCCTTTCACTATCTAGATAACTTCTAGGTGCTATCAATCACATTTATAATAATAGTTTGCAGGCATTACCAAGCTGTTACAAGTAGACTTTTTTGAGTGCTACTGACATTGTTTCCCAAAGTAGTTTACAGGTACTACCTTAAACTTTTCATAAAATGGTTTTGGATCTTTTAAGATCACCTAAACCCATAAACTTTCTCTAAAGAATTTAAAACTTAAAGATGAGAAAGAACTTCTCACTCAAGCAATAAATAATAATGAGCACACTTACAAAATATTATTGACTATGTGGAGAGTTTTGAGAGATGTCCTAAGCTTGTTCTTCAACTCTGTTTTAAAAATGACTTTTGCAAGCTTTTGACAATAATCTTCCCTTGAAGCTAAATTATCTTGTTTTCATCTTTTTATTAAAGAATACTTACACAATAGAATATACTTGCTTATGAACATTTTTCTCTTTTTATCTGTCTAAAATTTGTTATGGGAGAGTCCTTTTATTGGTAGAGACACATAACTAAACATTAAAAAGAAAGTTGTCACTCTAAGTCATAAAATAGTTTTTCAACACCCGTTGGACTGTCTCCACACCCGTTGTTAGGTGAGAATACAACTGCAATGACCATTGATTTTAATGAAATACCTGTTGGAACTAGTTATTAGAGAAAGATTTGTCTAGACTCTCCTCTTCTAACTTTCTCAAATTTTTAGTCACTAACTCCTTCAATGACTGTTGAACATTCTCAATGATTGTTGGAATTCAAATTCAACTCTAATTGGGATATGAACAATGCCCATTGAATTTCTAGAAGGATGTGAACTTGATACTCTATTTTTCAAGAGTTTCTTTAATGTCTCAATTATTATTAGTTGAGCTTCAATGCCTGTTGAAAAGAATCCCAATGTATGTTAAACATTTGGACATCCCCGTTAAAGGGTCCATAAACTTTAGCTCTACTTGGATGCTTTTCCAATGTCCGTTGGTATAAGTCCAATGCTTTTGTTAAGACTTTGAGGATTATGTTCATATCAAGTCACTTGGTCCAACGCCTGTTGCAAAAATGCAATACCTGTTGAGTTATCAATTAGCCATTCCTGTTACGAAAATGTAACGCCCATTGTAAAGGTTAATTGTTAAAGCTCAAGTATTTGCAACATCCAACCCTTGTTGTGCCATAAAAGAGTCGATGTTTGAGAGGTCTAGAAATTTTAACTCATATTTGAGTGTCTCTTCAACATTGGTTAAAAATCTTCAATGCCCGTTGATGAAGTCACAACACCTGTTGAAGTGCAACAACACCTGTTGGCTTTGAATATTTAGAGTTTTTTTTCAAAAACTCTTCTTTTAAAAGCCTTTGATCCAAAGATTGATGTACTTGTAAGATCTTACATATCAACGTGAACAAGTGTTAGCTTTTAGATGTATTTGTAATCATCAAAACAAGTTTGGTTTACCAAACTCCTAAGTTAGGTCCAACACATACCATCCTCAAACGAGCGATCAAGTGGAAGTGCCTAATAAAGCATATCCTAGAGAAAATAATTAACTCCTCAAGGAAGGATTAGTCCTTGAAGCTTTTTGAAACACTTTGGGCATATAAACTTCTTATAAGACATCAATTTGTGCCTGCCAGTTTGGTTTTTGGGAAAGCTTGCCACTTATCGGTTGAATTAGAGCATTAGGCTTATTGGGCAATCAATTTTGTTAACTTCAATTTGGATTTTGCTAAAGAGAAAAGGAAGCTCCAACTTAATGAACTCGAGTTTTCACATCTTTAAGGCTATGAGAATAATTGGATTTATAAAGAGAAGACTAAACGATGACTCGATAGCCACATTTTTAAAAAGGAGTTCAAGGAAGGATAGAAAGTGTTACTCTTTAATTCAAGGTTGTAGTTCTTTTCAGGCAAATTCAAGTCTAGGAGGTCCAGATCTTTCGTAATAGTGAAGGTTTATCCTTATGGTGCCATTACAATAAAAAACTCTAAGGATGAAACCTTAAAGTCAATGGACATCACCTGAAGCCTTATTATGAAGAGCAGACTACACATCAAAATGAGATTCTCTATCTCCCACATGCCTCCATTTAAAAGCCAGCCAAAAAGGTCAAGTTTAAGACCTTAAACTAGCACGTTCATGGGGCACTCCCCATATTCTCTTCTCTTTTTATGTCATTGCATAACTTATTATGTTTTTTTAGTATTTATTTTATTACATTATGTTATTTTCCTTGCTTTTATAGGTAATGATTCAAGGACTTCATTAATCAAAATGCTAAACAAGTTTGGGGGAGTTATCTTTCCACTTATCTTGTTTTTCATATTGGTCCTTGAACCTTTTAGTTATATTTTTTATGGATCGTTTGAATTTTAGCAAGAATTTAGTTAATTTTTATTATTGCAAAGGTTAAGAGAAGTAAGTGGTCATGATGGGTAAGACTCATGACCATTAGGGTGATTAATTAGGCATAAAATAGTAGCCAAGCTAAATGCATGGTCAACTCGCATAACCATGCGTCAAGGAAGTAACATGGGATAGTAGATGAGGAAGGTGCATGCCCCAATCGAATACCCATGCACATCTATCCTTATGTCCGTGCCTTAAAACTCATGCATGTGCATAATTTCTCTAAACTATTTAGTAGCTAAGCTAGACACATGACCAAAATGTGCAGCCATGCGCCTAGTCGCCTTTCCTCAAACCAAAAAAGCATAATCGTGAATTCCTAATGCATCCCTTCTATCTTTCTTTTTAAACTTTGTGCCTTTCATCTTCTTCATTATTCTTTTCTTTTAACCCTAGCACGGCCATACAACTACTTCCCATCTCTTCTAAATTGTCCTTTCCCCTATTTAAACACCATCACATCTACTCTTTTCTCTTCTAAATGCAACCTCCACCATGTTTAAATGCATCAAAATCTCTATAAAGAGGAAGGTTGGATCTTAAAGTTCCACCAAATTGTTAGGTGTAACTTTGATCTTTAGGTATGAAGAGCATGAGAAGAGGTATGAGGTTTTATCTAAACGTCTTATTTTCCCCCACCAAATTTATTGATTTAAGGGCTTTAGATGAAGTGGTTTTGTTAGATGCCACTCAAGAACACCTTAGTTTCTACAATAGGAAGAGTTTGCCCAACTTCATTCCAACTCCTATAAAAAGCTCACTTATGAGTTCTTAGCTAGCTTTTTCCTAAAGACTTATAGGGCATATGGACAAAGCCCTTTTGGCACCATCATTTTCCAACTTTAAAATAAACCTTTCACGCTTCCTTTAAGTGAGGTTGCCAAAGCCCTTTTTTCTTAATAATGGGGGGCTTGATGAATTCCCTAGGGACTTTAACAACCAAGAGGTATGGGCTTTTTTGGATGGAATTTCTAAGTATGAGGCTAGAATAAGCAAAATTTTAAAATTGGAAGACCCTTTAATGTTATATATTCATCGCTTGTTATCATGTTCTATAACTGGATGGGATAAGAGTAATAATGTTGTGAATCAAATTGAGCTCCTCTACCTTTAGTGTTTGAAATGTAACTTTCAATTCAACACTGCTTGGTGGATTGTGAACCATATGAATGTTATGGCTAAACAAGATTTGGGGTAAATTTTTATGGGTGATTTCGTCTCTCTCCTTGCTAATTATTTGAAAGTATATGACCCATAAAATCTCAATCAATAAACCAACACCTCAGGTTCTTACTACTTATCCTCTGACAACATGTTGTGTATGGGACTTGTGTAAAGGGATGAGGGTGGTTGTATGTTGGTCTATTATGACTAAGAGGTAAAGGTTATTGATGATGTAAATATGGGTGATGTACCACAAGATGTACTTTTAGGAACGCCTTCTTCCCAAGGTACTTCACCCTTTTTTATAAGCTAGCTAGAAGAAGTGTTGGTACGAATGGAATCCCAGCTAGAATATATGGATCAAAGCCAATATGCTTTTAAGGATGAGGTACAAGGAAGGCATGCGCTTTGGACTTTTGCATGGTTAATATGGATGGGTGAGTATGAACATACTTTTAGCATATTAGATTTCCTCCTCTGTCACAATCGATGAATTAATCACCCTATCTTAACTTTGCTTTATTTCTTTCCTTTTTCTTATTTTGATTTTTAGTTTTTGTAATTTTGTGGCTATTTAATTTTGAACTTTCAAACTTTTCTTGCATTGGCTAGCATTAGTGGAGTGCATTATATTCCTACATTTTTATTCCTGACATTATGTTCTCATTACAACATTATGATTTTATGTTCTTCTTATGATATTTTGATGAATGATATCATACCCTTATGCTTTAATGATTTGTTTTTGCGTAGTTAAGATTGCCTTGCTTGAGATTCACAGGTTGGCATGCTCATTACCCCCACATTGGAAAAGGGAAGTATCTTTCCCTTACTATTTAATTTTTGTTCTTTATCCTTAAGGACAATGATGTTTAAGTTTGGGGGAATTTAATTAGTTGCTTTTGAGCCCTTACTTTTTATTGCATTTTAGTTTACACTTGATTATAATTGCTTGTGTGTCTTCAAATTTTGAGTGTTTGCAATATCTCATTGTGGTTAGTTTTGGTTCTTAGTTATGAGGTGGAAAATTAATGAAGAAAATTTATAATCTTTGTTTGGAATTGCTTAGGATAATTTCTCTTGTGATAATGACATGAGCTTAACAATCATCTTTTTATTCCAACATTGGTTGAACACATTAGAACTTTTTGCACTCTTAGCAAAATAAGGAATAATCCGTGAAAGGCTTCCTTCATATCACTTTAAGTTAGATGAAACCTTTACATGTGCTAGAACTTTTTAAAATACCTTCAAGGTGAAATCCTAGTGTTTGGTAACCTTAGGAAAATGACAAAGACATTCTTTAGTTAGCTTATTATTCCCCATCCACACCTCTATCACATCATCCTTTGTTACCCTTTTGAGGAATAATGAATACTACTTAAAGAATATTATTTAATCGTTCTTTCCTTCACCCACATTCGACATTATAACCATAGAGCCAAAATAATTTTTTACGTCCCCTACCAAGAGAATGGAGTTAGAACTTGGTTATACAATGGTATGTGATGCATTAGATCATTCAGGTGCATCTATACTGAAGAATGGATAAAAGAACTCATCTATTATTATCTCTTTGGCACCATAAAGGTTGATTCAAATTAGAAGGTGGCATAGTGATAGATTAAAATATGTTCAGCTCATTAATTTCTTACAAAAAAATAAAAGAGCAAAGCAACAAAAGGGGAATTAAAAGAAGGATTGAACCACTTAAAAATAGAAAAAAGAAGATGTTTTGATGTTCTTCAAGAAATCAATTTGAGTGGTAATATGTAGTGATCTTTTGCAATTCATACTATTATCTTAACCATTATTTTAGGTAAATTCTTTTGCTTTGGACTTTACCACTCTTTGGTAAGCTTAGCCTTAAGCCTCACATGACAAGCTATTAAAGATCTCATGATTCTTAAGGTTGCTAGGTTCTACATTAGTGGAGAAAGGCGAATTAGTTTTGCTTATAGTCATATGTGAGTGTTAAACGTCAAGGAAGAAACTTGTTTAAAAGTGAATATGAAAGAGAATTAAAGTAGAGAATGAATTATGATGCCATGTCACACATACACACTCTTTTATGTTTGATTAATTATGAATTGGGTATGATTGGTTTGGAACTTTTCCTTATTCCAAGTGAAATTACTTGAGTAAGGAAAAAAATGGCTATAGCTGAGATAAATCTCCCCTTTGAAATTCTTATTACACAACTAGAGCCATGAAAGATGTTATTTTATGCTTTGGCAAGAAAATAGTTGCTTGAGGACAAACAATAATTCAAGTTTAAGGGAATTTGTTTAGTGGATTAACTATCTTATTTTATAGTTTGTTCATCTTGAAATCCATACATTACCATTGAATTTGACATAAAAATATACCTAATGTTTGAAAATGGATGTTTTATAGGTAAAAAGTGAAAAAAAAAAAAGACAAAAAAGGGATGACAAGCTCAAATGCACAGTTGTGTGATCTAGGCACATAGTCATACGCCTCAAGAAGACTAAGAGGTAGTAGCTAAAGGAGACTCATGGCCATATCGCACAACTATGCGCCTTGATAAGATCAAGAGTGTTAGGCACCCTTTTTAAAGCAAAAAATTTGATTCTTCATTAGGGTTTTTTCTTTTCTTTTCATTTGAAGGGTGGATATTTTCCTTTCTTACATAAAATGAATGAGACACTATTTAAGGAGGAACAAGCCAGAATTAGGGTATAGGGGATAGCCAAAGGAAGATTTTTCATCATAGAAGAAAAGTGACATCAAAGTTATAGAGAGATACCGCACAAGGAATCAAGCAATCAAGAAAAAGTGTCAGGCTATTCTTGGAGCTGAATTATTTTTTTTCTCTTATTCTTTTTATTTCATTATGAACTAAGTTTTCATTCGCTAGGATTGTAAATGGATTTTTTACGACTTTCATAAGGTTTTCTTAATCTAAATCTATTTGCTTTCTTGCATTGATTGTGCTAGCAATTGTTGAATATTTATTATTCAATCAACTGACCATTAATTATCTTAGTTTTGTGAATCAACAATTGAGAAGATTTTTTCATGAAACAGAGCTTTCATCAATTACCTTACTTTGTTATTGAGTTGAAAAGCCTTAACAAATCATTGTTATTTATAGAGTCTTGAATTAAGAGGCAATTACATGATGTTCAACTTTTGAGTTTAAGAATCTTTAACTAAGATGTTCTTATATGTCAATTTCTAGTCGAGAGAGATTAATTGATAACTTTAGTAACTTGATAGTAGTACTTATTGCAAGAACCAATTAGATAAAGATTAAGGGACCCATAGAAGGCTATCAGGTTAAGTTGAACCCTTAGCTATTCTCATTTATTGATTACCTCCTATCTTCATTAATTTGCTTTAGTTCAATTAAACTTCTTTTTATTATTGAGTCTCCAGATAATATAAAGTACAAGATACTTAGTACTTAAACTTGATCCTCATAGGAATAATATTTGTACTTGCAAAGTACACATTATTACTTTTGACCCGCACTCTTAGAGGTTAGGCTTTTTTTTTATATAGCATGCACTTATCATCAGCTAAATGTTTAACCTATTCTTTTGCATCCACCTTCAGACATAAAAAAAGGAGGAAGAGAACCAAGCAGCTTTGCAGTTTGTGTTAGGTGAGCAACTAGCCTCCGACAGGATCGCCTACTAGACTTAGATGATTGTGGATCTCATAGGGATGATCCCAATTGAAGAGGCTTTGATCTAAGCATTTCCATAGTATAAGGCACATGAGGGGATGGTTTTATGCCATGAAGCCTGAAGGATGACCACGCACATCGAGTGGAGCCCTATGGAACATGTTCCTACTGTCTAGGTCCATAAGAGCGCCCACATTTTTGCTTCTAGCAGATTAAAGCCTATGGTGATGGGCGAGTTTGATCCCATCCTCGGCAACATCGTCGAGTCCTATATGGCCTCACTAACTGAGTCGATGATGGCATTGGGGATCGACCGATCTTCATGTACTTTTGAGCAGGCCCATACTACTCACGTGAGTATCTTGTACTTTTGTGTATTCTGCCTTGGGTTTGCTTGCATGACGCTTATATAATGTATCGTTTATAGATTCCTTATATCTAGGCTGAGACGTTGTGGATCAAATTGTCGCTTTAAAAAGAATGATAACATAACAAACTTGGGAAATTCAAGTTAGTAACTAATAAAAATCCAAATTATGTATACATGTTTAGAAGTGTGCTTATGTGTTTAGTGCCCTATCCATCTTAACCCTTAGATGCTTGTAGGGATGGTCCAACATCTAATTCAAAAGCTGTGAGCTATTAAGCAATAGTTGAGGCCCAAATCGAATGAATCGCACGACTGGCAGTCAAAGACTCTAATGAGTATGCCTCCTCGAAATGGGAGGATAAGGAGGAGGGGACCTTTTATAAGAGCAAGGAAGACTGAGTTGCCTAACATTTCTCCTAGTTCCTAAGGATTTTTATTTTCTTTTTTTCTCTAAACATTATTGAACTTTGATGACATTTTTTATATTGCAGGACAATTATTTAGGCCATTTTAGAAGCCCTTTTCTTTTTGGATGATTGTTGGAAATACATAGGATTTTTTATATATTTAAGATTATTCTCATCAATTTTTACTAAACTTTGAAATCCTTATTGTCTAAAAGCATAATTTCAATTTTGTCCTTGAATTTACTTTTTGGATGTATGATTGCATTACTTTTGGCCATTTACATTTATACAGGTTGTATGAAATTGGTACACCATAATTCATAAACTATAACTACAAGGGAGACCTTGCTCAAAATTTTAGAGGCAAAGATGGTTTGTATGTACTACAAAGTTATCTGTATTTATGACTTTAGAAGTCTACACAGCCCTGTAGTATTGTTCATAACTATCATTCTCTAAACACCTCTCTCTTTCATAAATGCCCATCTGTGATTTCCACCTCAAAATCTGCCATTTTCACCTTCCTAACCATGGTTAAAGCATTTTTAAGATCATTCCCATGCCAAAGGTGATCTAATATGCCTTCGGTGAGCCTTGAAGCTTTCCGTTACCTTTTATCTATTCGACTTGACTTAAATTTTCTTTGGGCAACTTGTGATTTATAGGACCCCACTACTTATTCTTTCAATTCAAAGACATGAGATTTGTTCCCTACTAGAGGAATTCAATATCATTCTCGATTGTCGCATCACAACTGTATATCTGATTGTTTTACCATGCCCGGGTTACCCACACATTTTAAAGGTGATGGAATTATTTAATATTCAATATGATGAGGTACCTAGGCACACTCTAAGCGAGGAGAAAATTCTCACGCCTCTATTTCTCACTCTTCATTCTTCTAGAAGTCATGCCCATGTAGCACAAACTTGCATTATGGTAATAATTTTGATGGGGGCATTACTACTGTTGCAAGATGATAGGAAGATAAATATTCAAATCTTACCTTTGCTCCAGAAGGCTGAGCTAAAAAAAACTCCTATCTTTACAATATGGTGTCTCATAGATTTAATGATTCCTTCTTTGGAAGTCTATTACTACTTCAGGAACAGATCCCCTTTTATAGCCCTTTGTGTATTTTATTTTTTATTTTGCCCTAATTTTTTTGAACTGCTCTTATGAGTTTTTAATCTAGTAGATTGCTCATTTTTTCTTAGGTCATCCTTTCAGGTTTTTAAACTAACAAGCCTTTATGTTTTAGTATTCTTTTTCACAAATATGGTGGCAGGAGAGATTGGGCTTATTGGTCATCCCTAATATGAATGCAATGTTTTACTACTTATAATATCTTTTGAACCAGCACCTGTCAAGGTTTGTTACTACCAAGGCTGAGTGGACTAAATGGATATCCCATATTGGTCCTTTAGACATTTACTAGACTTACCTATGGTGGAGATTATCAAGAGTTACCTTGAAAACCTATGGAGATTATGTGATCGTCATAACTCTCTTATCTAGCACTTTCTATGATCATGATAGAGTATGCTGCTAATTTAGCACTCCTTGGAATGAGGTTCCTTTCTTCACATTATTCATAAAAAGGCATTTGACAAAACACTTCTTGAATAGGGTGGGTACCATATAGGCAGATTACTACATCTATGACTTCTTCAATGTTAGAGACTTTGATTTTAAGGATGATGCCAGCTTTATGGCTTGGTTACGTGGTATTTAGAATTTGTAGGATTTTTTATTTTATCAAAGTGTTAACTTTGGCAAACAATGAACTTTCAAGAAAAACTTCTTATATTAAGGCTAGTTTAAAGACATGTTTGACTAAGTCTACTTTCATTATGCAAATGTGTTTTCCTTGTGATATCATGCCCAACATGGATCATTTCATCTAACGTATTACATATTAATTAAATGCATATTACTACCTTTAATAATGGGACATTAGGTCATCTTATTGCCTTGCTATATACCATTAGCTTGTTTTCACTTTTGTCATCTTTTGCCATTATCTTGTGTCCTATCATCCTCGGATAGGTATCCTTAGCAGTCAATTACACTACTTGCCTTTCAATTATTACATATATTTTATGTTCTGATTTTTGCCTAAGTCACCCTTTTGGGTTTTCAACTTAACAAACTCTTTTTTTATGCCCTAATTTTTGTTTAGCCCGCCCTTTTAGTTTTTCTGCCTAACTAGCTTATTTTTACTTTTCTCACATTCTCACACAAAGTACTTCTTCATTTTATCTAAGTTCATTAACTAAGAGAACTCATTGCCATCCATATTTGATAACTTTAATGTTCCACTTGAGTAAATATGTTTAACCACGTAGGGACCTTTCCAATTCAACTTAAACATTTTATAAGGATCTTGAATTTATGGTATGATTCCTTTCAATATCAAATTACCAACCTTTATAGTGCTCGCCTTGACTCTTTTATTAAAAGTGCAGGCCATCCTAGCTTGATGTAACTAAATATGATAGAGAGCCTTCAATCTCCTCTTATTTAGGAGAGCTAATTACTTAAATTAATTTATTACCGATCGATACTCAATGACCTTTAACTCGACTAACACATGCATGGACTTCATCTCTACAATAAGCAATGCCACTTACATTTCATACACAAAGGAGTATGGTGTCATTCCCATCAATATTGTAGTTGTAGTTTGGTATCCCCATAATGCAAAAAGCAATTTCTCAGACCAAACCTCATAAGTTTCCACAATCTTGGAAAGGATGTTCTTGGCATTCTTATTAGCTACCTCTACTACATTGTTAGCTTGTGGTCTATTAGGTGACAAATTATGATGGGTTACTTTATACTTCTCTATGATAGTTATCACTTTTGCTTGAAGTGCACCGCATTGTTTATTACGATGTTGTGCAGTACGCCATATCAGTAAATGAGATTCTTTTTCTATGAATTGAGCCATCTGCTTTTGTTGCCAACTTACTAAAAGACTCGACTTCTACATACTTTAAGAAGTAATCTACCATCACTATAATGTACCTATGCCCCCTTATAGAAGCCGATATAATTTCTTCGATCACATTAATACCCTAAGCTATGAATAGCCAATGAGATATTAGATTTTGTAATTTCATAAGAGGAAGGTGATTGAGGTTACCATGAATTTGACACTTGTGACAACTTCGAGCGATCTGAATACAATCTTGCTCCATAGTAGTCCAATAATAACCTATCCTCATAATTTTTATTATCAACACTTTTCCATTCATGTGAGAGCCATAAATGTTGTAAATGCTAGGGGGAGAATATTTGGAAAACATGCAACCTCAAGGCATTGGACTCACTCCTCTACTTTGAAAGTTGTGTTTTTAATGATAAAAAATTGTTATTTTGAAGGATAATAAAACTATAACAAAACCAAGAGAAGTTCTAATGTTTGTACTTTAGTGTTTTTAGATAATTTGAACAGACCGAATGAATGTTAAAGGGGCGATTTTTGTGAATACTAAGTGGAGAATGTTTAGAGAATATGAGACCCTAAGACTCGACAAATGTTAAAGGGCCAGAACAAGTTCAACAGGCATTGAACATCACTTAACGGGCATTAGACCATTCAACGGGCATTGAAGGATGAATAATGGATACTGATTAGATATTGCTCTTTTGCCAAAGTCTTTTAGACTTTGCAATAGGCATTATCCCTTTGCAACATGCATTAAAGAAGTGCTCTAGATTGAGCTATGTTAGACCTCACCTCAGATGTTGAAGTTTCACAATGGGCATTGATATGGCATAACAATAGATGTTGCATATTGGCAACAAGCATGGGAAAGGTGTCCAAGCTTGAGTTAAACCTTCTGGAACCCGATACGATCATTGGCCCTTCTCAATAGGCATTGAAAGAATTTCCAATAATCATTACTAGTTGGTTAATGAGTGTAGAAAGCAACTATGCAAAGTATAAAAAATAAAGCACAAAGTTCAAGCTTTTTAGAAATGAACAATAGACATTGTTCTTGCTCTAATAGGTATTGTAGTAAAATTCAACGGACGTTGAATGATGGATTGCCGGTGTTGGAAGTTATCATTATAAGTTCATTGGGGGTTGATGAAGAACAACAGTTGTTATCATCTCTAACGACTAGTTTTGCAGAAAAGCTATCAGAATGAACATCAACTATTCCAATGGCTAGTTTTGGAGCTTGGCTATATAAGAAACATTTTTTGAAGAGTTAAAACAAGGAGAAAAGTTTAGAGAAATTTTGTTAACAACTTGTAAACATTTTTAACAAGTCTTTGTGCAAATCTTTTAATAGTGTTACTTGTATTTTAGGTAAATTGAGCTTGTTTTTGTTACTCATTTGAGAGTAGGTTTTCTTGAGCACTAATAGTGTATTTGCTACCTATTTGAGAGGCATAGACACTATTTAGATTTTTCCTTACTAGTAGTTATAAAGGTTGGTATTGTGCTTAGAAAAATACCAAGGGGTAGGTTCTTCCTGAGCCTGTAAAAGGAAAGGCTATCCTTGAGCCCGTAAAAAGGAAGATTTTTTCTTGGCCTAGAAAAGGGAAGGTTTTTCTTGAGCCTTGAAAAAGAAATAGAAAGGCCTAAGTGAAAGCTTGGGGAGTAGAGTAGACAAGTTATTGAATCACTATAAATCCTTATGTTGATTTATGTGTTTGTAGTTTCCATTTTAGTTGTCTATTACTATGTTTTTTGGTTTTTGTTCACAACCCAATTCAACAACCCTCCCCTCCCCCCCCTTTTTGGTTGCCACATCTGGCACTCATTCAAACATTTAGTATCACAGCTTAACTTCTTTTGAAACTTAGAGGTACACAATCATGGCAACCATTAAGTCTTCTTCTTATGAAAGCTTTCTAAAAAATAAACCAACTTAGACCGGAGGAAGCAATATGCTCATGAAGCTAGAAGACCACAATTAAGAGAAGAAGCAGAGAAGGAGCTTAATGAATTCCACATCTACAAGTGTTGATGAATTCTCCTATAACAAAAGGACAAAAGAGAAGAAGTCCAAAAGGAAAGCGAAAGTTAGATGTCTAATGGCCATGAAGGATGAATCAGATAAGGGCTCTCCAAATGAGGTATGTAAATCTGATGATGATATCAATGAGATGCTCACAGGAGAAAATCTTATTAAGGCCCTAAAATCAACAAACAATGATTTTGATAAATCTTTTCATAGAAATAAGATTTTGATAAATGAAAAATGGATCTTTGAAAAAATGAAATTTCCTCTATTTCTAAAATTAAAGATGAGCTTGAAGAAGTTGAATGTTTAAGAAAAAAAAAAGATGAATTACTTTTAAAAACACTTTTCTTATATTGAAATGAAAGAGATTTTTTAAAAACAAAAATTGATGCTTTGGAACGGGAAAATGAAGAGTTAAATTTTGAAAAGAAGTTTTATGAAACTCTTTCCAAACAAAATGACAATTTAAAAAAGGAAGTTTTGGATTTAAAAAACCCTTTTTCAAATTTTACTAAAGGAAAAGAAAAAAAATTTACTTTTGGGCTTTCAAGGAGATACTAGTGTGAAACATGGTATTAGATATAATCATCCCTCTTCCTCCACTTCTAAGAGTGTATATTAGAGCTTCACCTTCTAAAACACCTAATGTCCAAGGTGTTGAATCACTAAGCTCTTCGAGAAAAGGCTAATGTAAATGCAAAGTCTAATAGCACAACATTAGCACATGCATATACCCAAAAGCCTAACAAAAAGGCTAATCATGCTTTTATGTATGCATCTTCCAAGCCAAAGAGGCAAAATGTGTTACACTTTGCAACTAGAAGAAAAGTTACTCATGATCACATTCACTCTAGGGTGTATATACAAAAAACTCATGTGCATTATCACAGCTGCCTTCATCCTCACTCTCAAAGCCAAAGGAAAATCATGTCTTTAATTAGGGAATCAGGTATTGTAAGAATGCAAAGTTCCTTTATGATTTAGCCACTAATCTTTTAGGATGCCACCTCACTCATGGTCTACATAAGAGCTTAAAAAGCATCCACTTGGCAATGATTTTATTATGGAAAATATGGCCATAAAGCATACTTTTGCTATGATAGGTTAAGAGATGAACATTTTTACATTGCTAACCCCTTTGGACCTAAGAGAAAATGGGTACCAAAGAAAATTCAATTTGCAGGTTTGAATGCTCCTAACCCTCTGCTCAAAATATAGAAACAAATGGTAAATGTAGCTGTAGAATTTAAAGAAGAGGTGAAGTTTCTTTTGAAAAAGATTTGTATAATTGGAGAATTCAACAATTGGCATCAATTGCAAAATATAACAATTGATATGGGATGGTATCATTAACTGTAATGTATCTCTATCCCTCCTTTTGTTTTGTTTAATATGCATTTGCTGAGGAGGAGTTTGTTTTATGAACCATCAATGGAATTAGTTTGATATTTTTTATTTTAGGAATCTCCAACAACTATCCTTCCGTTCTTACTTTCCTTAATTCATGAAAAGAACATGTAAGCCCAAGTTATGTCAATTGGATTTATGTTTGAATATCTTAGGAGATTGATTAGAAGGAATCATAAAGATAAGGGAGTTTTCTTTTGATATTTGTTTTGTATGTTTGGTATCATCATGTTTGCCTTATTTTCTTTAAGGAATTTGGTCTAGATTTTAGGAATGGAATGTTTGTATGTTTGTAAGGGGGAGAACATTTTTTTTTAAGTGGAGAATTTTTGTATATCTTTTTGTCATGATGATAAAAAGGGGGAGAATTTTTGTGGATGCTTTAATTTGAAGATTTGATTATTTTGTTTGGTATCACTTATATGCATAGCCTAACACCTGGTATCATCCAAGTTTTTAACATCCAACATTTGGTGTCCTATGTGACATATTAGTAGCATATTTAGTATCAAGTCTTGTGTGGATATTTTGATTGACATATATTTTGGTTGGCATCTTATTTGTAGTTTTGTGTTTTAACATTTAGTATCCTTTATGTGTTTAAGATTTGTATTTTTAGTATCAAAGCATCTTAGTTTTTTCATCATTCAAAAAGGGGGAGATTGTTATGAATGCCACGGTGAAAATGTAACCCCAAGGCATTAAACTCACTCGTCTATTTTGAATGATGTGTTTTGAATGATAACAAAACTATAATAAAATCAAGAGAATTTCTAATGTTTTTACTTTAATGTTTTTGGATAATTTGAATCGACCTGGCGAACATTAAAAGGAGAGATTATTGTCAATGCTAGAGGAGAATATTGGAAGAACATATGACCTTAAGACTCGATGAACGTTAAAGAGCTAGAACAAGTTCAATGGGTGTTTTGCACGTTCAATAGGCATTAAACATCTCCTAACGGGTGTTGAACATCCCCTAACGGGTGTTGGACATCTCCTAATGGGCGTTGGACCATTCAACAGGCATTGAAGGATGAACAAACATTGATTAGATGTAACTCTTTTGTCAAAGTTTTTTAGACCTTACAATAGGCATTGTCCCTTTGCAACAGGCATTGGAGAAGTGCTCTAGGTTGAGTTGTGTTAAACCTCACCATAGACATTAAAGTTTCGCAATGGGCATTGATCTACCCCAGCAACAGATGTCACATATTCATAATAGGCATGGGGAAAAATGTCCACGTTTAACCTAAAGATTATGAAACTTAAAACAAGCATTGGCCCTTATTAATAGGAGTTGAATGAGTTTTCAACGGGCATTATGAATTGCTCAACGGACGTAGAAATCGACTATGCAAAGTTTGAAAAATAGGGCATAAAGTAAAACTTTTTAGAAATTAACAACAAGCATTATTCATGCCCCAACAAGTATTGTAGTCAAAGCCAATGGGTGTTAAATGATGGATTATAGGCATTAGAACTTACCATTACAAGTTCAATGGGAGTTTATGAAGAACAACAACTATTGTCATCTCTAATGGCTAGTTTTGGAGAAAAGTTGTCAGACTAAACATTAACTATTTCAATGGCTAGTTTTGGATCTTGGCTATATAAGGAGCATTTTTTTTAAGAGTAGAAACAAGAAAAAAAGTTCGGAGAAACTTTGTGAATAACTTGTAAACATTTTTAACAAGTCTTAGTGCAAACCTTTTTATGATATTGCTCAAATTTGGGTAGAGTGAGTTTGTTTTTGTTAGTCTTTTGAAAGTAGGTTTTCTTAAGCACTAATGGTGTATTTGTTATTTATTTGATAGACATAGACACTATTTGGATCTTTTCTTGCTAGTGGTTGTAAAGGTTGGTATGGTGCCTAGAAAAATACTAAGGGGTAGGTTCTTCCTGAGCTTGTAAAAGGAAAGGTTATCCTTGAGCCTATAAAAGGAAAGGTTATCCTTGAGCCTATAAAAGGAAAGGTTCTTCCTTAACCTAAAAGTGGGAAGGTTTTTCATGAGCCTTTAAAAAAAAAATAGAAAGGCCTAAGGCAAAGCTAGGGCAGTGGAGTAGGTAAGTTGTCGAACCACTATAAATCTTATGTTGATTTATATGTTTGTAGTTTCCACTTTAGTTATATATGGTTGTGTTTTTTTGTTTTTATTTCTAACCCTATTCACCCCCCCTCTTAAGTTACCACATCTGTTATTCAGTCTAATAATAAATCTCTGCATGCACCTCTTCCATGACTTCATTCACTTCCTCCTCTATCAAACATTTCAAGTGGATTCCATGAGGCATTTATTTGTATATCATGACATCATAGACTATGAATTGTGATGCCAGTCTTTGAATCATATCCTTATCATTCTTTTCAGCCCCTTCAGAGTACTCTCTACTTTTTAAGTACCCCTACACGTCATAGTACTATGGACAATTTTCTACTAACATTTGCATCACTTCTTTATTAACATGTAAGTTACAACAAATTTGTGTGTAAGCAGTGGTTTTATCGATATCTTTTTTGGCCCATCCCAAATAAAAACTATAGTTGCCAAGACATCAACCATCACATTTGCTACTTATGGGTAATGGTGAAATATGGCTCTTCAAAGTTTTCCATCAACCTTTTCAAATGTTCCAAATATAGGCTTAGGCATTCCTCCTTCAACTCCTACTCATCAGTTACTTAAGAGATAAGTAATAATGAGTCCTCAAACACTTTAATTGTCCTCACCCTACTATGCATTAAAGACTCCAGTCCAAGTTGTAAGCTTCATACTCGACTATGTTATTGGCCATTTTAAAATCATGTTTCTTAGCTATAGGAAAAAGCTCTCCTTCTAGTAATATCAAGATTACCCTCATGCAAGCTCTTTTCTTACTAATTAAAGCTTGAGAACCCATCCATGAAGGAATACATGATGCATGTAGTTGCACTATCTACTAATACATAAATGTGGGGGAGAGGAAAGTCCTCCTTAGGGCAAGCCTTATTTAGGTCCCTATAGTCCACTCATATTCTTGCTTTCTCGCCCTTCTTCAACATCGACACTATGTTAGCTAACCACTTAAAGTAATCAACTATTTCTAGAAACTTTGTGTTTAATTGATTTACTACCTCTTCTTTAACCAACTAAGCTCACTCTAGCCTCATCGTTCTGGCTTCTATTTCACTAGTCTCATATATGGATAAGTCAAGATCCTATGCTTAACTATCCATTGATCAACCCCTGGTATATCCTCATATGTCCAAGCAAAGACCCTCTTATACTTATTGAGCAACTATTCAAACATTCCCTGCTCTTTTGTTGTGATATCATTGGCAATGAGCACGATCTTTAAATTTTCCTATGTGCCAAGATTAAATGCAGTGATATGCATGTAATTAATATTAAATATACTTATGAAATGATGTATACTATACACACTACCATTAAGGAACACATCACACAAGTAAGCAAACTCATCATTCATTTCTTTAAACTTTGAAATAAATACATCATTATTTTCACAGAGACTAGAGATAAAAACACTAGTGGTATCAAGAAAAATAGCTTCTTCTGGCAAATTTGTAGGAGTCTTTTTAGCATTGGTCCTCTTTTCTTCCTCTTTCTTCTTTTCATCAATCACTCAAGCTACATTTGGGTCACCCACTTATTCAGTACTCATTCCCTTTTTTGGTTTTACACTAATTACAGCTTTCACTGCCCTTTCAAAGTCATGTTCCATCTAACTGTCCTTAAGCTCGATCTTTATAAAGCTCTCCTAGAGGGTTAACCTTTATAACTCAATTTGCTTAAGACCTAATGCCTAAACCTGCACTTTCTCACCATTATCCCTATCCTCGATGGAACTTAGAATCATATTCTCAATATCTACTACGTTCAACCTATTATATGTGCCTTTTGTGAACTTGCATGGCCTGGTATATCCCTATTCTAGATCTACGAGAGGGGTGTCTTGACTAATTATCCTCAACTTCTTCTTCAAGTAATCTTCACCTATAGCCCAAAACTTTTGGTTTAGCAAATACTACTCATGTTCTTCCTCAGCTACCTTCCACTTGTCATTCCATTGCCAAATGGTTTGAGGGCCATATAAAACTGCACCCTATTTTGATCCTTGAGTAATTTCCTCCCTTATAATCTATTTCCCTTTCTTTTTTTGCTTCTTCTTCCTATCTTCCTCATCTAATAAATCTTTATAGTTTAGATAGCTTATTTCCCTAACTCTCATTTAAAAGAATCATTTCTCAAGGTCATCCATAATGTCATGACCTAGTGACTTCTCTTCCTCATCAATGGCTCATTCCTTAGTTCATCCCACAACTTCCCTTTTTTTCATGAAGAAATTAGATAGAGGCCCATGCAAGTCTCTCACTTCTAACATAATTCATTTCCCATAATAACCTAGTCCTTTTATAGTAGTCTGAGTTAGTATCTTTATAAACTTTGACACACTTCTAAAAAATTTTTTCAATTCTTGATCGAGTAGAAAATTCATATTCCTCATGATTCCTAACACCTACGGGTCAACCCATTTATCTATTATTCTTGCACCTAAAAATCTCTAATATTGACATAATTTCCCAAATTTCTATGCATCGTCACCACATCACCTTTATAAGGGATCTTAACCTTCTGATGCACTATGGATAATACTCTCCTAATGGGTGATACCATGGCCTTCTCAATAGTAATGAGAACATGATAGGTATGTCCAATACTATAAATTCCATATTTGCTTCTACAATCCTAGTTTCTGCCATAATATTGAATACACTAACAGTCAACCTTTCACTATTATTGTAAGCTTACATGATACTATCTAACACCTTTAAATCCATTTTTTGACACCCCAAACATTTGCAAAAACTTTAGAGGACAAATGTTAATACTAGACCCATTATTAAACATCGCACATGGAGTGTGCTTTCCCCTTGCCTCGACTATTATGAATAAAGCTAGATTATGATCCCTTACTTCCAGTGGCAAATCTTCATCAGAGAAAGTGATTTTCCCTTTATAAGTGATCAAAGCAATGACATCGTTTGGTGTGGCTTCCCTAAATATATTCAAACTTGACAAAGCTTTCACCATGGCATTTTTATGCTGCTCGGAAGTGATATAAGCTAGCATTTTTTTCAACTACCCCAGAATAGGGTTATGCTCCTCGTTTTTGTCTACCATAAGCTCATCCCCTTCTTTCTTTATCCTCATTTCCTTAGGGCCTCTCTATCAAGGTAATATTTTTCATTTTAGGTTGCATATTTCACATGTTCCTCTTTTTTCTCCATGTTTGGTGCATAATTTACATATATTTCATAGCTAATTCCTTTCCAAATATTAATGATATTATGTTAATTTGGAATATGAAAAGGAATAAGGAAGTAAATTTGTATTTTGTAGAGTTAAGGAGAAAAGTGGTCAAAGAGAAAGAGAAGGCAACCTAAGTTCTAGTTTTGATTTCTACTCGGTATTTTAGACAAATCTCTTTCTACAAAGCTCCAAATGAGGTGATTTAAAAGCCATTAGAAAGATAATACATAGGGTTACAACTTTTATATTTTTTGTTTGAGCTAATTCGACCATCTTTAGGGTAAAAGTTGATCACAGTGCCCAAGAAGCAAGTTAGGCAGAATCATTAGACATAGCCATGTGCATGGTCATGCACACGAGAAAGTCAAAATTCAGATTTTCAAAACTTCTCTAATTTCTTTCTTTTTCAATTCCTCGAGGTTCCTTCTTTATAAATCCCTCAATAGCACTATTTAAAAAGGAAAAACTCCATGAATAAAAGGAAGAAGAACCCATTTAAAGCATTAAATAACCATCTAATAAATTAAGGAATCAATCAATCAAAGGATTAGGAGCAAAGAGGAGTCAGAAAGAAATCATTAAAGAACTTTAAGAATTGAAATCCATGGCTTCAAATATCATTAGTTTTATCATTTTTTCTTATCATTCTTCTATTAAGCTAATTTTCTTTATGCTAGGGTTATAAATGGACCTTGTGTGACCTATATTGGTTTTCCTTAATACAAGTCTATTGGATTTCATTCATTATTTTTGTTAGTGATTGTTAAATGCTTCATGTTTGACTAACTAGCCATTAATCATCTTAGTTTTGTAAATCGATAATGGTGACATGCTTTTTATAAAATAAATCCTTCAATAATTCCCTTATTTTGTTATGGAGTTGAGGAACCTTAACAAACCATTGTTATCCCTTGAGTCTTTCTTTGTGAGGAAATTGCATGATGTATAGCTTTTAAGTTGAGGAACCTATAGCTTAACATGTTCTTGTATGTCAATTTCTATTCGAGAGGGATTAATTGATCACTTTAATGACTCAATAGTAACATTTGATGAATGAACTAATTAGACAAGGATTAGGAACCCGTTAGAAAGTCACCAAATGAAGTTGAACCCCTAATTGTTTCCTTTATAGTTACTTCGTTTATATTTTTCGTAGTTTTAGTTCTTAGTTTAAACCTATTTTCATTTAGGATTTCTAGATAATATAAGAAACAAGTTGTTTAGTATTAATGTCGATCCTCATGGGAATGATATTCGTACTCTTATACATTTTATTACGTCTAACATATGCACCACAGCTTAGGCATTTTTATATATCATACACCTGTCATCAAGTTTTTTGGCATCGTTTTTAGGGAATCGACGACATTAATACTAAGCAATTGTTTCTATATTAATCTAGAATTTTCTTTTTGTTTTTGTATAGTTTGTGTTTCTTTTTTTTTAATTTATTTCTTAAATACAATTAAAACTTCATGACATGGATGCACTCAATGCATTATAAGCTCAGGCGTCTATCCTTACTAAGCAAATAAATTTCATGGCTTCTAATATGAGATATTCTTGTTTTACGTAGGTGGTATGCAAATTTTGTAGAGAGATTGCCCATAAAAGGGTAACATGCCATATGGGGAATTTTTTTACACAAGATCAAGGTTTTATAAGGAATTTCAATCACTAACCCACCAATCCATACTATAACAACTGCAACAATGGTTAGTAAAACCACCCTAACTTTTCTTGGTCTAATGACAATTATTTAAACCTTACTTTTCAAGCTCCCCTTCTTTTTCATGAACCATCGACCATTCAACCCTAAGAGGAAGAGTCTAACCTAGAAAACCTTTTGGAGAAATTCATAACCATAAATAATGCTAAGCTTGAATAATATGAAAAGATGATGAGGAGACTTGATGCCAAAGTAGACCAAGCCAACAAAAATCTTTCATCTTCTATCTATAACCTGAAGATACAAATAGGACAAATAACCAATGCCCTTAACTCTATACGTCAAGGTACCCTCCCTAGCAATTCCAAAACTAACCTAAAAGACTAAGTGAAAGTCATCACCTTAAGGATTGGTAAGGAACTTCAACCTAGGTTAGAAGATGAGGCAAAAGAAGAAGGCAATGTGGATAAAGAAGAATATCTAATTAAGGAGGACATCCTAAAAGAGGAAGTCAACCCTCATGTGCCTCTTAAGCCTTATGTGTTTCCTATACCTTTTCCTTTAAGATTAAAGAAGGAGCATAAAGAGCTCATTGAGGAATGTAAACCACAAGAAAAGCCATCCATCAAGGAGTAAAAATGCTTAAGCATTAATGAAAATGATAAGCATGAGCATGAAGTTTGCCAATAAAAAGGAATGAGTTTCAAGCTTAAATAATCTAAAATGGTAAGAGATGAAGAAGATTTTATTATCAAGGAACGCAAGGTATGTAATCATTTCCCTTTTAAAATTCATGATACTAACTCATCTTTTTTATACCTTATTAATGGATTGATCTATGATGAGGTACCAAAGACACCTCCTTCTCTTTTGTATTATGATCAATTAGATCTATTATCTTATCTTTTATGATCATGCATATTGTGGAGAAAAAGACACCTCACATGGTCCCATCTTTGATGACATAAACCATTAATCAGAAAAGAGGTCAAGAAAAAGAAAGAGGTATGTGGATTTGGTCATGATCGATTTAAAGCATTTAAGTCTAACAAATTACATACATCTAATCTTAATAAAGTACAATCACAAACCCAAAGCTTAAATAACCACTTTTAAGGTCAAGCTAATTACCTTAAATTAGCTTATTTCTTTATGTTTTTGTTATGTGTTTTTTTGCTTTATGTTTTATGTTCCTAGCTGTAACTTATATGTTTGATGATAGATTTTATTTCTTTTGTCTCCATTAAGGTAATCCTTTTTTACCCCTCTTCTCTCTTTTGTATTCATTACATCATTAAGGATAATGATGAATTTAAGTTTATGGAAATTTAGGGATTTCATATGTTTAATTTGTGCTTTAAATGTTAAAATTTGATAATTAGATGATTAAGGGATTGTTTTAAGGTCTAAAGGTGATTAATCAATGATGAAATTGATAACCACTTATTTGAATCAATTTAGTTAAACTTACTTATGATAATGATTTGGTCTTGGTTAATATGTTTGATTTATAATTTATTAAAACAATATAAATTTTGAGCACACTTGTCAAAACATGGATTTTGAAATTGAAATTGATAGTTTTGCATGATTTAGGTGAGTGGACACTTCTACACATGCTAAAACATCTTTAGAGGCAAAATCCTAGACTTAGCAATCATATGGAGATGATGAGGCATTCTTTGGTTGCCTTATTTTTCCCCATCCATACCTTGATTTACATTGTCACTTATTACCCTTTTGAGCCTTAATATATACTCACTTGTGAGTATAATTAGCCTTTTATTTCTTTAACTCATAACCCTCATTATAACCATATAACCTAAATGATCTTTCATCTCCCTTATCAAGAGAATAAAGTTAGGATAAGGTTAGATGATGATGTGTTATGTGTTGGGTCATACAAGTGCATATGTGCATATTTGAAAATTTTGCAAAAAGGGCTCATTCGTTGTTATATATTACACCATAAGGATCAATTAAAGTTTGGGGATGGCATATTTAAAATTTTGCACTGATATATGCATCATGCAAAAAAAATGAAAAATGACAAAAATAATAAAAAAATAAAAAGAAGAAAAAAAAAGATGATAAGAAGAGAAGAAAAAGAAAAAGCAAAATGATAGAAAAGATGAGATCAAGCCACCTAGGGAAAATAAATAGGGTAACATAGAGCCTTATGAGTATAGGTAATGCACATGAAGTGTTTCATCATACTTCACACCATTAGCGTAGCTAATATCTTAACAAATTTCTCTTTCTTTGGACTTGACCACTTTTTGAAATCCTTGCTCTTAGCCTTGCATTATAAGCCTAAAAGACCTTATGATACTTAGGGTGCTAAGATTTACATTAGTGGAGAAAGGTGGGATAGTTTTGCCTACGATCATGGGTGACTTCT
Organism: Omphalea diandra; assembly: GCA_949677035.1. Taxonomy (NCBI): domain Eukaryota; kingdom Viridiplantae; phylum Streptophyta; class Magnoliopsida; order Malpighiales; family Euphorbiaceae; genus Omphalea; species Omphalea diandra. Next base: position 51,217 of record CATIWR010113877.1, read on the forward strand.
AAGAAGTTAAAGTTGAATCTTATTTATGTGTTATTAGAAGTTGAAATTTTGAATGAAATATGTTGTTAAGACACATACACACTCTATTGTGTTATTGATTGTAAATAATGCAAGTTAGTTATAAACTTGTTATTATTGTAAACATATTTGCTTAATTGTTGACAATTTTGGTTATTGCTAAGATAAATATATCCTTAAAACCTTAGAACTTGATATTTATCATTTGAATTATTCATTTTGCATGGATTAGTTCTTTCTTAAAGATAAGTAATAGTTTAAGTTTAGGGGAATTTATTTGGTGCATAATTTACATATATTTCATAACTAACTACTTTCTAAATATTAATGATATTATGTTAATTTTGCATATGAAAAGAATTGAAGGAAGTAAATTTGTGTTTTGTAAGGTTACAAGGGAGAAAAGTAGCTAAAGAGCAAGAGAAGGCAACCTAAGTTCTAGTTTTGAGTTCTGCTTGGCATTTTGGACATATCTCCTCCCTCTACAAAACTTCAAATGGGGTAATTCAAAATCCATTGGAAAGCTAAGATATAAGGCTATAACTTTTATATTTTGCACTTGATCTAGTTCGACCATATTTGAGGTCAAAAGTTGATCGAAACACCCAAGAAGCAAGTTATGAAGAATCATTAGACATGGCTATGCGTATGGCCATGCACATGAGAAAGTCAAAAACAAAATTTTAAAAACTTCTCCAATTTCTTTCTTTTTAAATCCCAAAGCTTCCTACTTAGTAAATACCTCAAGAGCACTATTTAAAAAGGAAAAACCATGAATAAAGTGAAGAAGAACCCATCTAGGGCATCAAATAACCATTCAATAAATCAAGGAATCAATCAATCAACAATTTATGAGCAAAGAGGAGCAAAAAGGCAATCATTCAAAAGCTTTAAGAATTGAAGTCTATGGCTTCATATATCATTAGTTTTATTGTTTCTTCTTCTTTTTCTTCTATTATGTGTTAATTTTCTTTATGTTATGGTTATAAATGGATCTTGTGTGACCCATATTAGTTTTCCTTAATCTAAGTCTTATGGATTTCGTTCATTATTTATGTTAGCGATTGTTGAGTGCTTCATGTTTGATTGACTAGCCATTAATCATCTTTGTTCCATAAATCGATAATGGAAACATGTTTTTCATAGAACATATCCTTTAACAATTCCCTTAAGTTGAGGAACCTTAACAAACCATTATTATCCATTTAGTCTTACCTTGTGAGGCAAGTGCATGATGTATAACTTTTAAGTTGAGGAACCTTTAGCTTAACATGCTTTTGTTTGCCAATTTCTACTTAAGAGGGATTAATTGATCACATTAATGACTTGAGAGTAGCACTTGATGAATGAACTAATTAGACTAGGATTAGCAATCCATTATAAAGTCACTAAGTGAAGTTAAACCCCTAGCCAACTTCTTATATTGATTTCTTCCCTTGTAATTACTTTGTTTATATTTTACTTAGCTATAATGTTTAGTTTAAACCTGGTTTTAATTACGATTTCTAGATAATACAAGGAACAAGACGCTTAGTACTTAATCCTGATCCTCATGAGAATGATATCTATACTTTTGTACACTTTATTTCTTCTAACCTATGCACTTATAGCATAGGGATTTTTATATATCACACACCCATTATCACTCCTCCTCACTCTCTTCCCACAACTTAATCATCCTCATCCTCTTCTCTTATTTTATCTCTTCATCTAAACTCTCCTATAGGTTAATGGTATAAACTATAATAGCAACCTTTTTTTATACTTCTTCAATGGTGGCTATAATAACTTCTTCATAAATTTCAGAATCTATCATAAATGTTCCTTAGTTGGGAGGTGGACCATTATGATAGTTTGAAAGAGGATCTCCCCTTATACTTAGTCTTCTAGCATTGGGCAAAACAATCATCTTGTTATCTATAAGATCCTGAATTTTATGCCTTAGCATGTACTAGTCATCAGTGTTATGCCCTACCCTGTGATGAAAGACATAGTATGCATTAGCATCATACCCCTTTAGTAGTGGGTTAAGGGCCTCCTCAATGCCAAAGGCTTTAGTACTCCCTTCTTTTATAATCTCTTAAATGCCTTAGATAGAGGCATTCCTAAATCTATAAACTATCTCGAAGCCTTTATTACATTCATGTTGGTTGTCTTGTTTCCCTCTCCTAAAGGCTGAGATTGAGAACTTCTTCCCCTGTACTACCTTTTCATTTGATCTCTAACTTTTTATCTTGTAAATTCACTTTTCTAAGATCCTCTAGATTTCATATTAACATACCCCTAATTCCCATGCCAATATTGGGTAATGCTTCCCTAATAAGCATTTAGACATGTTCCCTTTTTGTTGACCTAGTAATTGCCTTAGAGGCAGTTTTCTTCCACCTTTTTATATAGTCATTGAAACTTTCTTCAAGTTTTTATTTTAAAGATTCTAAATCTTCCAAGATGACCTCTAAATTTGAACTGCAGGCATAATGCTTCTTAAAAGCCTCTAGTAATTATTTCTAGTCTTCTTGATGGTCTTTGGCTTATTAAAACACTACATCTTAGTAAATCCCTCTAATGACAGCTCAAAAGTTCTAATATAGTGTCAGTGGGACCTCCATATGCCTTAATAACTAGGACACATTACCAAACATGATTCTTCACATTTTAAGTACATATAAACTTCAAAAGCTCGGGCATTCAAAAGTTAGCTAGAAGTTTTTCAAGTTTATAGGGAAGCAACTCCTTAATATTAATTCCTTTATCTAAGCCTTTCGCTCCCAGAGCCTTTTGTATCTTTCCTAGCTACTTGGCAAAGTCATTGAATCGAGTACTCTCAATCTCGCTCTTTGTAGGCTTATCGAGAGCAATAGTATTACTTCCCACTTCTTTGGCCATTTTGCTTTCATGGCACTCCTTTATCTTAAACAGAACATCACCCATCACCATAGGTTGTGGTGTCTTCATAGGTGCCTTTCCCCTATCTATTTTATTAGTAGAGGTTTCTCCCTTCTTCAGAACCTCATTAAGCTGCTTATTTACCTCCTCAATAACCCTCTCCTTTATGTTATGATTAAACTCGGTCATCATCCTCTTTAGCACTTTTGATTGTATTGTGGGGTCCATGAGCAGTTTCATTCCTTAGATTGGGCTAAGGGACTTGCTTTTCCTAATGATTTGGTTGCCCCTTCTACTCTACAAGTGTTTAAATGGAGCTACGATGGCTACAAGATAAGGATTATCAGTATGATGCATGAATGAATAAAGAGTACATGTATGCATGAGATGTACATGTTATTAGAAAAAGATCCTTCCAACCTTATTCCTCCCACACACGAGGTCTAAAAGCTCTTTCCTAGATGGGGTCTCATTCTTCAACCAAAAAGGGATTTGTGCAATCACCTAGGACCGAGAATGGTCAAAGTTGTAAAAGAACATATACACAAAGGAAATAAAGTAATGGCAAAGAGGGACATATAAAGGAAAACTCTTTACATTGCTCAAAGAAGAACATGTATAAGGAAATAGAGAATCTCTTTAACAAGGAAGAGAGGGATATAATAAGTGTTTATATAAGAAATGAGGGAAGTATACAAATATTCATATAAGGTTATGCTTACATCAAGGGGAATGGCATAACAATGGTATTTACATAAGGAAAATCTTATCTATGTTCTTTAAGGCCTTCAACCCTCCTTTTGAGAAAAAAAAAATGCAAACAAAAGTGGTATCTTGTTCCAATGTGATATTGGCTCCTACATGTGCCTAGATGGTTGAGTAGGTTATTGTAGTTGATGGTTCCCTTAAACTTGAAGGATGGTTATTGAAACCCCTCATTTGATATACTCGAAAGTACTTAACTTATGAGTGATGAACCCTCCTCACCATCTCATAAGCCCAAATGGAGCTTAAACCTCAAGTTTTAAGAACCCGTTGATTTTTTAAAGGCAGACCTAATACGTGTAATATGGTATGGATGCTACATCAATGAAATTTGGACCAATTAATTATAAAGTAATATGGTGAAAGTGAATTGGCGATTAAATGTCAAGTTAATTTTGAGTCCCCAACCGAGTTGCCACTATGATAACCTCAACATTTTAGTTAAACAAGTGAAATCTTACTTGCGGCTTCATCCTTTTACCGATCAATGAGGGACGGAGAAGACGAGAGTCATACATTGGTAATAACCTAAATAATGGCTCATGTTGGGATCAACAAGGGATCCTTTAGGCCTCATGTAAGTTTGAAGCCCTTTTGTCCAAGTGATGGTTAATGGGAGACTAAGGCAGGACAATATATTATTGTTATCCCTAAAAAGATATAGAGTTGCTTCCCGACTTTAGTCAAGATATGAATCTGAGCAAGGTAAAATTTGAACCTAACTAAGTCAATTGGATTGCCCAATTCATCTTCATGCTGTCAGAGATCAGGTTTGAAAAATTAGGTATGCTTGGGAAAAAAGTTAGGCACTCCCAAACTGCTTAGATATTGGAATTTGACCTATCTTTTTTACCATTTTAAATATCTTATTAATTAATTTGATTCACATCCCTAGACATATTCCTAACATAATCCAATCAATCATATCAAGCCATTATCATAATCAATGTCAAAAAGAATGGGGTCCTGCGATATGTTGGGGGAGGTCATGCCATTTTATCAATCATACTTATGATCATCATGCATAATCAACATTCAAAATAATGTTCATTAAGACCATCATTAATGGTCAAGCTCAAAGAAACATCTAAACCTAAGAAAGTACACAAGTTAGTCATCAATAAGAGGAAAACATCATCAAAATGAATGAAATAAGACTTATGTAAATTATGATCTTACCATATCTCCAAGCCAAGGAACCTAGGCATATTTATAAGTCTTTAATCAATCATTCAATCAACCCTTACATCTCATAAATCATACAATAATAGTAGCAACAAATAAAGCACAAACACATGGATGATGAGACATAAAGAATAACACATGAAATTCACATGTAAATTAGAAGATCTTAAAGGCCTATGGCAAAATCTTAACTAATGGGATCCCAGGGTTGTTGAACCCTCCTCCATATTTGTTTTAAAAGAGCCAAGCATCCATAAACACCACTAATACTGATGAAAGTTAGGATTCTAATTAAAAAGGTATCATCTCATGGCCAAAATGTAAGCGAAATGTAGTTTAAGGGGAGGGTTGTTAAGTATGAAACTTTCCCTCTAACTTTAACCATGTAACCACTAAAATAAAGTGATTGGAATGAGTTAACTAAAAATCTAACCACTCTCTTTTAATGGTGACAATGCTTTAAACATAACCAAAGTCAAAATAATGATGGGAAATTAAGACTCTCAAGATCATAGGGATGAAGAATCCTTTATTTGGTCATTATCAAAATAACATCAAAATAGAAAATGAATCACATCTAATCACTCAAAACAAAAGAGAATGAAGAAAGTTTAAGATTTAAAACTCACAATGCATAACTCAAACTTGGTCATTGCCCCATGATTTGAACGAATAGTTGTAACGACCATTTTCATTACAAAACTCACAGCATCCATGTCTGAAAATACATATACATAAAGGTTTATTCATCATACACTTATAATCTAACATGTATTTAATGTACATATATGTTAACTAATGTCAAGACTAGTGACCATAACTAGTTCCTATCTAAATGTAAGTACATGACACAAGGAAAGAGAAAGTTGGAATTCAGCTGACGACCTATGGTGCATGTTTCTCAATGCAAAACTCTAAGCACCAAGGTGTACAATCCCTATTCTTCAGTATCTGAAAAATACAATTGTGATTTGGTGAGTCACGACTTAATGAATAAAAATAATAATCAAATTCTTATGTTATAGCCACCAATCAAATATCATCAGGAAACATTACAAGTATAACATTTGACTATGTAAATGCAAGTGCAATAGATTAATTTTTGTCGTGACCATGCAAGGCAAACGCTACTCTCAGAAATTCATGTGATTCAAGTGACATTTGATTTTATTGGCCAGTATGTAACAAGTGATTCATTTCATCAATAACATGTGCCAATGGGACCTATTGATCCATCTTCCACATGATTTGCAAGTTTTTGACAAGCCGATCACAACACCCTTTTAGTCCCATGTGCAAGTACTCATACACAAATGGTATACCAAGTAATCATTAAGAGCATATGATTCTCACTTGACTTGAATTCACATGTAAAATGTAGCAATTCAATCATATATACATGTAATAGAACATAATCATATCATAAAATTATCACACACACACACATTGAATTGAATTATGGTTTTTACTCACCTTTTGATGTGACCAACTTATATGGTAGGTTCGGTTCTCTCTCTAAGGCTTCCTCAAAGTTTTAAGATCCTAACATTTGATACATATATGGTTATCATTATGTCAAAATGATTATCAATGCTTGGTATGCAATTATGGCATGATTCATGCAAGTGGATCTAGTGTTTATGTATATTTTCCTTATATGGTAGCTTGAGCTAGCTACACTCTCACAATGATAACCTTACATATACTTATCCAAATGAATTGATTCTTTTTTTCAAACAAACTAGACACATATGATACAACATATTCAAATTTCAAGTCAATATCAGACACATAAAAAATGTGGTGAATTTTTAAATTTTACCCTATTGCAAAGTCATCTTAGTTTAAGTAGGTCTTACATTCTTGGGCATATCTCAAATTGCACAAGTCAAATTACAAAATTGATTTACCATAAGTTAACAACACATGAAGGAACATTTTTTATGTTTTACTCATTATCTAATTCAGTCTATAAGGTCACCAAAACAAAGGACCAATCTCAGGGTGAGTAGGTTTGTAACATGTTGACAAACAGTCATGATAAAGGGATAATATCTCAACAACCATGTCTAATTTGACAAAAATATTTCATAAGTATGTACATCAGACATAAATATACAAATTGAAAGTTTCGGCCATCATCAAATTCTGAATCTATGGCCATTAAATTCTTAGAACACAAAATTAAAAGACAAGTGAGGTTTCATCCGGGTACAATGTAAGTCATAAGCAATGAGCCATATCTCTTTCCACATAACAAATCAATCCAAAATGATTGATAGTTATTTAGAGGGGATATAACCCTACAAATTTCATGTTTTACACTTTGTCAAAATCAGAACATAAGGCCATCAAAATATAAGAAAATAGAAAGACTGAGGTGATTTCGGTTGATTATGAACTAGCCCTAATGAAGGAGCCATAACTCCTCACACATACCAAATCAAGAAAAACTTTTCATATGCATTTATATGGGATATAAATCTATAACTTTCATATTTTGTACTTTCGCTAATTCCCCTTCTAAGGCTATGAAATCGTGGGTACAAAATTCTGCTCTAACAGCAAAATCCAACACAAACAGCTCTTGTTCTCTTGAATTTCAACTTCCATCCAAGAGCTCTACCTCAATTGCTCCATAATTATCACTAACCATGCATGATTAACATTTCATGAGAGGTTAACTCGTTTAAAATGAAAGATAAATTAACATACCTATTGTCCCAGAATTAGAAAACCTTATGACTCTTTCCTAGTCAGCTCACACTTTTTCCTCTCTTTTTTCTACTACTTCTTCTTCTTCCTTTCTTTCTTTCTTCCTTAGCTCTATCTTTCATCTGTTGTACCTCACATCTAACCCCTTAATTTTGATCCTAAAGGGTCAAAAATTCCATTTATAAGCCTATTGCAACAAGACAAAATCATGGTGTTGCATTCCTATTGGTTGGAAGTTCACTTTCCTCTTTTATTCTCTCTTCTTCACTCCTTAAGCACCTCCATCCATCTCCCAATTCCTAGAAGCTCCTTACACTTTAAAATAAGTCTATAACACAATTATTTATGATGCTATAACAAACACACAACATAAAACAGTTTGTCATGCAATTATACAAACACTACATATATGTTCAAGTGTCCCAAATGCAATTGTGCATATGTCATCATCGTGCTTATCCAATTCACATTTCTAAATGATCATTTATCCAATGCATATGTTCATGTGGGATTTCATATCATTTATACAATAAATATGTTTATATGATAATGCCAATGAATGTGGATAGGGATGTTACATTTCTTCCCCTCTTAGAAAGAATTTCATCCTCGAAATTCAATACCCGTAAACAAATGTGGATATTATCATTTCATGTTCTCTTAGGTTTCCCATGTAGCCTCTTCTTATCAGTGGTTTCTCCAAAACATCTTAACCAAAGGGATTTCTCAATTTCGTAACTATTTTGTCTTATAACAATAATTTCCACTAGTTCTTCAATGTAACTTACATTATCTGCAATTGTTATTGCTAGATCCCTAAGTATATGTGTAGGATTAGATCGATACTTTCTTAGCATACTCACATGCAATACATCATGAATCTGAGCATCTCAAGTGGTAGTGCTAGCCTGTAAGCCAATGGATTGATTCTTTCTAGGATCTCATAGGGTCCTATATATCGAGGACTCAGTTTCTCCTTCTTGTCAAATCGAATTATTCCTTTCTATGGTGAAACTCGAAGGAACACTTTATCTCCCACTTCATATTCCATTTCTTTTATGTATTGGTCTCATAGCTCTTTTGCCTGTCTTGTGTTGCTTTAAGTTTGCTCTTGATTACCTTCACCTTGTCCATAGTATCTTACACTAGTTCTGGCCCTTCTAAAACACGCATCCCTTCTTCATCCCAGTAGATAGGACTTCGTTATTTTCTTCCATATAGTGCTTTATATGGTGCCATCTGTATACTGTTATGATAATGATTATTATAAGCAAATTCAATCAAGGCAATATATTCATCCCATGCACCTTTGAACTCTATCATACAAGCTCAAAACATGTCTTCAAGTGTCTGAATTGTCCTTTCTAATTGTCCATCTGTCTGAGGATGAAAAGTTGTATTAAAACTCAACTTGGTACCCAAAGCCTGTTGCAAACTAACCCAAAATTGAGATGTAAATTACAGATCTCTATCTGATACAATGGACACTAGAACACCATGTAATCTGACTATTTCATCCACATATTTCTTGGCTAAGTGCTTAAGTGAACTACCCCATTGAATAGGCAAAAAGTGAGCTGACTTAGTTAGTCTATCAATGATCACCCATATAGCATCGTTCTTCTTCAAAGTCCTCGATAATAGTTGGTGCTTGATGTTCTATTTTTATCTGCTGACAAGTCAAACATGTTGAAGCATAGGTTGCTACATCTTTTTTCATTTTAGGCCACCAAAAATGAGATCACAAGGTATTATACATCTTCGTCATTCCTGGATGCATGACATATAGAGCATTATGTGCTTCTTCTAGGATTTCTCTTTGCAAGTTGTCAACATTAGGCATACAAATATGAGAACCCAACATCAAGGCATCATTTCAAATATAAAATCACCATGTCTCCCCTATTTTACCATTTCAATCATTCTATATAACTTTAGATCCTTGCCCTATGCTTCTTTAATTTGATCATGCAACATTGGTCTCACTTGAAAAGTAGCAATCAATACCCTCATTCTTTTATATGTTTAGTTCCATATTCATAGCTCGTAATTGAACTAAACAAGATGATGGAAATACCTGTAAATGAGCTACACCACTTCTTGATTTCATGCTCAAAGCATCAGCAACCACATTTGCCTTCCCTGGGTGATACTCAATGGTACAATTATAATCCTTTAGTAGTTCTAACCACCGCCTCTGTCTCATGTTTAATTCTTTTTGGCTCATCAAATACTTCAAGCTCTTGTGATCTATAAATATCTAAAAAGTTTCTTCATATAAGTAGTGTCTCCATATTTTCAAAGCAAACACAACGATAGCAAGTTTTAAGTCATGTACTGTATAAGATAATTCATAAGGTTTCAGTTGTCTAGATGCGTATGCAATTACCTTACCATGTTGCATTAGAACGTGTCCCAAACCTTGATAAGAGGCATCATTATATACTACAAATCCTCCATTACCAGTAGGAATGGCTAACACTGGAGCTGATGTCAATCTATATTTTAATTCATCAAAACTCTCCTGACATACTTTAGACCACTGAAATGGTACAATTTTCCCAAGTAACTTAGTCAAAGAAGTAGCTATAAGTGAAAATGCCTAAATAAATAAACGATAATACCCAGCTAGTCCTAAGAAACTTCAAAATTTTGCAACATTCTTTGGGGTTTCCCATTTTACTCTTATTTCAATTTTGTTTGGATCCATCTCTGTGCCCTTTTTAGAAACTATATGTCCTAAAAATACCACATGATTAATCTAGAACTCGCACTTGTTTAATTTGGCAAATAGTCATTTTTCTCTCAAAATTTGTAATACAATCCTTAAATGTTATTCATGATCCTATCTGCTCCTTGAATACACTAGTATGTCATCAATGAACACAATTACAAATTTATCTAAGTAAGGCTAGAACATTTTGTTCATAAGAGCCATAAACATTGATGGTGTATTAGTCAAACCAAATGGCATCACCAAAAGCTCATAATGCCCATAACTAGTTCGAAAAGTTGTCTTCGGTACATCTGAGTTTGAAATTTTGAGCTGATAATATCTTGATTTTAGGTTAATTTTAGAAAACACCCGTGCTCCTTGTAACTGGTCAAGCAGATGATCCATCCTAGGTAAAGGATACACGTTTTTCACGGTGACCAATTTAACTGCATGTAATTAATACACAGCCTCATTGTCTCATCTTTCTTTTTAACAAATAATATTGGAGCACCTATAGTGACACACTAGGTCTAATGAATCCCTTTTCAAGTAGTTCCTGCAATTAGATCTTTAATTCTCTCAACTCAACTGGAGCCATCCTATAAGGTGGTATGGATATCGGTACAGTTACTGGGACTAACTCAATTATGAATTATATCTCCCTATTAGGTGGCAAACTAAGTAAGTTAGGTGAGAACACATCTGGAAACTCTTACACCCCGAAAATATTCTCAAGTAATTTATTTGTTAACCTTGTGTCTACACATGTGCCAAATAAGCCTCACAACCATTTTTAATCATGTGAAAAGCCTTGATAGCAAAAACTAGATATACAGGTACAATTTGCCTTTCCCACCTGAAACACAACCCTTGTATGATTTGAAGATTCTAGAATAACTTCTTTAGTAAAATAATTCACTATTACATGATATTTGGACAAACAATCCATACCAAGTATCACATCAAATTCACGTAGAAGCAACAATACTAGATCAACATTCAACTCAACATCATCAATGTGAATCACATAAGCACGACATACCTTATCCATAATCATCATATCTCTCAAAAGAGTACTAACACATAGATAAAAACCTAAAGGTTGATGCTTACTACATAATTGTAATGGCATGTTCAATGAAATGAATGAAAGTGTGGAGCTAGAATCAATTAATGCATTGACTGCTAAATCATAGAGAACAAGTTTACTAGTGATTGATTCTAGAGCAACAACAGCTTCTTGCCTAGTCATGGCCAATACTCTGGCCTGTGTCAGGGGTCTAAAACTCTGACCTTCTGATCTGCTCATACCTTGGCCAATTATGGTTGTTCGACCTCTGTCTCTGCCTCTACCAAATGTTACTTCAACTCCACTTACTTTTGAAACTTTAACTATAGGCTTTGATGTAGCTCTGCCTCTGCCTCTGCCTCTGTCTCCCCTTGACATTCTAGATTTTTCAGGAAAATCTCTAAGCATATGATTAAGAGACCCACAAAAGTAGCACCCCCCAGTAAATTTTCTACATTCACCCATATGTTGTTTGCCACAATATACACATGAGGGTCGTTGTTGTATAACTTGACCTTGACCTCTACCTGCATAAGATGAAAGTCCTAATCCTCTGCCTCTATAGCTAAAGTAACCATCCCTAGCACTGGACTGTGATGGCATATAATCACCACATTTACCTTTCTTTCTGTTAAAATCCCCCATAAACTCAGTAGGCCCTTTTTTTACTCATTGCTCCATCTTTTCTTTTTCTAATCTTTCCATCCTGATTGTAGCAGCTTTTAGTTTGGTATAACTTTCAAGATATGTAGCTTTGATCTTACTTTTGATCTCATATCTCAGTCCCTCTTTAAATTTTTGACATTTGTCTTTATCAGTGGCTACCATGAAGGATGCATAATGAGATAATTGATTGAATTTTACCTCATATTCAGCTATAGTCATCTGCCCTTGCTTTAGGTTAAAAAACTCTCTTCTTTTACCATCTTTATATACTTCTAGCATGTAATTATTATTGAACTCACGAAGAAAGCCATCCCATGTAAGCACTGGAGACTGGGCGTCACTCCCTGGAATGGTTTCCCATCAATTATATGCATCCCCCTATAATAGCAATACTACATAATCAAACTTTTCTTCTGTTGTGCATTTCATCAAGTTCAAAACTCTTGTGTTCTTTTTAGCCATGTCTCTGCCACTAATGGATCTGTGGTACCACTGAAATCAACTGCACCCTGTTTTCTTAATTTATCATACCTTCTCTGTCTTTGAATTTCTGGACCCTACCCTGTTGGTTCACCAATTCTATGTTGTGGTTGACTATGAGATATATGTTGTGTATGAGAATATGCAGGAGATCTAACTCTATCAGTAAGTCGATCTCTTAATGGTTGGCATGATGCTTCTATGGAATGCAAATCAGTTGACTCCTCTCTTCTTAGTGAGTCATAGGTACTACCATGACTACCTTCTGCTAATGCCCTATAGACATATAAGACTATGTCATATGATAATGTAAAATAGTGTAAAAGTCATGTCATGTTCATATGTATGTCCCTATGGAACCTATCCCCGCTCTGATACCAAAAACTGTAACGACCATTTTCATTACAAAACTCATAGCATCCATGTATGAAAATACATATGCATAAAGATTTATCCATTATACACACACAATCTAATATGTATTTAATGTACATAGATGTTAACTAATGTCAAGACTAGTGACCATAACTAGTTCCTATCTAAATGTATGTACATGACATAAGAAGAGAGAGAGTTGGAATTCAGCCGACGACCAATGGTCCATGTGTCTCAATGCAAAACTCTAAGCACCAAAGTGTCCAATCCCTATTCTTCAGTATCTGAAAAATATAATTGCGATTTGGTGAGCCATGACTCAATGAATAAAAATAATAATTAGATTCTTATGTCACAGCCACCAATCAAATATCATCAAGATACATTACAAGTATAACATTTGACTATGCAAGTGCAAGTGCAATAGATTAATTTTTGTCGTGACCATGCAAGGCAAACACAACTCCTAAGAATTCATGTGATTCAAGTTAAATTTGATTTTACTGGCTAGTATATAACAAATGATTC
>CATIWR010113884.1:0-22590 GCA_949677035.1 Omphalea diandra
GTTTGACAATGTTGCACTCTCCCAATCTCTTCTTTCGAAAGTGAGCTTAGGAGAATGACCATTGCCCTCTTGTTCTTACCATTTGACTTTCGGTGAGCTTTAACCCATTCATCCCTTGGGATTAATTCTTTATTGTCATCCACAACTCTTGTAAGAGGCTTTCATTCCTTAATTACCACATCCCAAAGGTCCACTACATCTGTGTCAAGATAGATCTCCATCCTATACTTTCAATGTGTATAGTTGGTTCCATCAAAATATGGCCTTAGTTGTGAGTGGTTTACTTCTTGTGCCATGATCTTGTTTCACCCAATGAAGGTTTGATTTGTGAAAACCTTGCTTTGATACCACTTATTGTCCCTAGGCACCAAGAAAGGGGGTTGAATTGGTGTATAAAAATTTCAACAATAAGGAAAAGGGGAAGAAGAAATAGTAGAATGGAGACAACCGATTTATAGTGATTCGGGTATAATTGACCATACATCTATCCTTCAATTAACCAATTGGGTATTTCACTATCTCAAGGTGTTTTCAAGCTCACACCCAACTTGTACAACTTGTGTTTTGATGACTCACACACAACCTTACAACAATGTGTTTTTAGGCTAACACACAACCTTACTCAAGTATTTTACTATGCTCACACTTAAACCTATCTTGAAGTGTTTTTGCAGGCTCACACTACAACCTTACAACTTGGTGTTTAATACTTACACCTAACACTTATAATTTCATAAAGAAAATTGAAGAAAATGAGTAGCAAAGATTAAGAGCTTTAATTACTTGTAATAAATTTCTTAGCAACCCTATTCATAGTTATTTGGTTGAGTATTTATACCCAAACTTCACCAAAGAGACGTTGCAGATTATGGCTCATCAAATCTTTGACACATACTTGACAGATTCTGCATTAAATGTTTGACAGTCTCAATTCGCAGTTGCTACTACTCATTAGCGATTGCGAAATCCAAAATCCTGAAGGAAAATCTTATTTGTGTCTAATGGCTAGTCCACGTGGCAGCTTTTGATTAGTTCACCAGAAAAATATAGTTGTTACCATTCACCTGCTTTCATAAGTCGCGGTCACGATCATTCTTGTACAGGCCGCGACAGAAGGTCGTAAATTTGTCTGCCAAAGATGGTCATCTTCTTCCTCATGATTCGCAGTCGCTACCAACAAGATGCCTCTGTGAAAAGTGACTTCCAATGGACAGCTGGGACACTTGTCACGCTGTGATTGTGGACTTGCTTCCCTCTTGAGTTACTTTGAAATTCGCGGTCACGACTCGGGCGTGACACACACCGCAAATTCATCTGTCAATTTTGGACACCATCATTTAGATGAATCGCAACCGAGAAAAGACTCCGCGATTTCACCTGTTTGACTTCTTGCAAGTCTTCTAATAGATTGTGGTAGCGAATCCAAGGTAGCGGTCGCTATTTAGAAGACGTTTTTCATACTTTGCATATTTTGTGCTATATCTAACTTCCAACTTAGATAAAAACAAAAGGGCTATAAAACAACACTAATTTTGAAACATTAGACATGATCAATCTCCTTTGTCAAGATCAAAAGAGGTCCAAGACTTGGGTTAACTACCCTAATCCAACACTATGCTTCATTCATGTATGGAACCTCAAAATGAAATCAAGAAGTCTAACTCTACAAATGAAAAAAATTTGCACAAAAATATTTAAAAGATTCTACAATATTTTAAGAAACTTTCAAGAATATTCCAAGTATCTTTGGTGGAAGAATAAAAGTCTTAAACAAGAACTAATGAAGGGGCAACACATATGGAAGAAAAGTCAAGTCAAAATATCTTTCCAAGATTGACAAGATCTTAACATATCATTCTCTTTATTTTCTAATTAGAAACTGATGTTATTTTCTTATATAATAACTTATTTTATAATTAGGAAGATATCTAGTATCTTTTAGTTTTTTTTTTTCTATTTAGTTTAAAAGAGTCTTTTTCCTATTTAGTTTAAGAGTCTTTTTCCTAAATAGATTAGGCAGATTGCAAAGACTAATTAGGAAATGATTCTTAGAGTTTTATAGCAACTTTGTAAAGGCTATAAATAACTCTTCTTGTTCACCAATGAATGAATAAATTTGAAGAATATTTCTTTTAGCAAAATTGTTTGTGAGAGTTAATTCTCTTATTCAATTTTTTATAGGACTTGGTGAGATTGTTAAGTGAGTTCTTAGTAATTTCACAAACTCGTTTAATCTAGGTCTTAAATTACTTAGTTAATTTAAGGTTAAAATTAATACCTCTTGAATCTTTATAATTTAGGTTGCTAGAAATAAGTTTCCTAGAGGTCTAATTGGGATTTGAGAGTTTATCTTATTTGATATTTGAATTAAAGGCTTGAGATTTGTGCTACATACGAATAAGGAACCAAAAATCAACCTCGTTCGTATCATGGAGGAATCGGTGGCCTATTATCATGGGTATGACCTTGACTAGGTATACCCAAATCATTAGGTATATATTGTGTCATTTGAATTTACATATAAAATTATATATCTAACAAAATTTTTACTAAACAAAAGTACAATTCAAAAAACTATCTACATAACAACAAATGAAATATAATTAAAATGGAAATTTTGACGTACTCAATCATCATTCTCTATATTATCTTTAAAAATTAAATCATCTGATGATTCAGATTTTGATTATAGATTGTTTCATCATTTAATTGAATATCATCATTTTCATCAGTTAAATCGATGAATGATTCAACAAGATCATTTAAACTCCCTAGTGGCTTGTCCGTAGTAATTTCAATGATAGGTAAATTATCTACTTCCTCTTGGAAAAGAACTTGAGTTGATGTCTTAATTACAGATTTGTCCTTTATTTCGACAAATGATCTAGCTTTAATTTTACATATTGCCCACTAATCAGCTTTATCCTATCATAAATTGGGTTGAGGAACATAATACACTTGACAAGCTTGCATCATTAATATAAGTGATTCATATTTATTAAATTTGTGCATGTTGTTGATTTTGACATGATTATAATTTTTATGCACTTTTATTCCCACATTAGGCATCGGATCAAACCACTCATATTTAAATAAAATAGTTTTTTTAGTGAAAGTACAGAATACTCTAACTACAGAATCTCGATTAGTCGATCGTAATAGTCATATTCATTTTCACTATAATTGGAACCCTTAATACTTACTCCATTATTGATTGATTACCTATTGAAACTATATTTTTCAGTGTGAAACTTGTGCCCATTCACAAAAGGAAATGGGATATATAGTCACATTTCATAATGGACCCTTGACAAGATCAACAATAAAATTAATATGATTTTATTTATTGGATCATTTGCCTATAAGATATAAAACAAATAATTAACTATATTGTTAATAGAATAATTAGTGTTAAAATTTATAGTTTAATTATTATGCAATGTATACACTCATATGACTCGAACCAAAATAAAAAATTTGTCTTCACCTTTTGATCAACCACATCAATGGATATATTAGAAAAGTTTCTTTCAACATATCAATGTATTAGCTTTATGAAATTTTCAAAATTTAATATCACTATATCATCAATTTAAAATATTAAAAAAAAAGAAAAGTAAAAAAAATATTATCACTTTACATATTCTATTAAGAAGAATATATGTTTAAACTACGTGATATTCTTTTTTAGTTAACATTTTGCTTTTAGGCCTATCAAATAATCCACCTAGATGAGTGAACATTGACAAATTCTCAGGTATATAAATTATTTTAATACTTCCACCATCATCATTTTGAGGTACTCTTTTGTGCCTTGTATACACAAATGGTTCAAAATAGTAAGTGCAAAATGATGAGACTTTTTCAACTAAGTTTGCATCCTAAATAAAACCTTTAACTCGTGTTTTATTCTTGACATTATTTTTTAAATATTGAAGAAATCTACAATATATACATATGATTAGAGTATGTATGAATGGATAAAATAATGTCTAGCAATTGAAATTTACAATGGATACAGTCAAATGAAATTTACCTCTCAAAAGGATACATCCACTAGTACTGCACAATGCCTCCTAACTTTACTTCATATGCCAAATGTAGTACTAGATGTTTTATTGAATAAAAAAACTTATAGGAAAAATCTATTCCAACTAACACAAAATCAAAGGAATGTCAAATTCCAAATGAGTTATGTCTTCCTCCTTAATTTGAGGTCCAATGAGTTTTTTGAAAAACAAATTCAACTTTGTTAATGGTTTTCATATTTGTGAAGACAACATCTCATGAAAAGCAATAGGGAGTAACCACTGCATAAATACATAACAATTATGGCTTTTTATACCAAACAACTTTAGCTTTTGCATATCAATTCATTAGTCCAAATTGGATACATACCCATCTAAAATTGGATATTCTTTAGCCATTCACATAAGATTTATTTACTTTGCTTATCTAGGGTATATTTTGCTTTAGGATATTTTCCTATTGCATTATCTCGATGTAACTCTAGATAGTGAGAGGATACATTCAAGTCTTATCTAGATTTGGTATTATCTTTGGATTTTCTTTTTATGTTCATCACTATATTAAAAACATTCCCAAACACATTCTTCACAATATGCACGATATTCAAATTATGTCTTATCAAATTGGTACTCTAATTAGGCAAATCTCAATATATATTTCATTTCTTTCACCTATATCTTGTTTACTTTGATATTTAAGCATTAACCTCTTTAGACCCAACTTTAGTAAATTTCACCAATCGTAACCAATCATAATCTAGTGGTTTCATTGAATACCTCCATTCCTAATTGTGTAAGCGGAGTCGTCTCTTCAACTATCTATTTCTTAAGAAAACTAGTTTGTTCCATCTAAATAGATGATCAGGAGGTAAGAATTTATGGTTATTATCAAGCTATGACTGCTTATCACCGTTCGAAAGCGTGAAGGCATTAGTATGTTCCATGCAATATGGATAAGCTAATATGCCTTAAGTACTCCAACCATACAACATACCATAAGTAGGAAAATCACTTATAGTCCATAGGAAAGCCACTCGCATATAAAAATTCTATTTTATTGAGATATCATATATCTTCACACTAATTTTTCATAATTATTTTCAATTCTTCAATCATAGGCTGCAAGAATCCATCCAACTTCTATTTAGGATTGTTTCGTCTAGGAACCAAAATAGAAATAAATATCTATTCCTCCATATATATTCAGGAAGATAAATTATAAGGTGTAACAATAATTGACCAATATGAATATTATTGTCCAAATTGGCCACAAGATTGAAAACCATCAATGTATAATCCTAGATGAACATTATGGATTTCAAATGCAAAATATGGATTCATACAGTTGAAATGCTTCCATGCAGGAGCATCTAAATAATATTCCATCACACCCTCTTCCTGCTTATGCTTAGGATTTCGTCTTATATACTTGACAGTTTCTTTAGAAGCAAACAATCTATGCAACCTCGGAGTCAAAGAAATGTAATACATCTCTTTATATGAAAATTCTCTTTTAGATGTACTTGCATCTTGAGGCATGCACTTATATCTAGAAAAATCGTAGAACTTACATGTCCTTAAGTTAATGTCCTCACCCTAGTTTAACATGCAATTATTTTTGCAACAATGAATCTTTTCAACTGGAAAACCTAAACTTTGCATCAACTTCTTAGTGTTATAAAAATTCTCAACCATTGTATTATCCTCAGGCAATGACTCATTATACTATTGTAAAATATCATTGTAACACATTTCAGATAAATAGTGCTTAGATGTGATATCCATTAGTAGTGTAACCATAGATAACTTGAAATGTTTTTCACAGCTAGGCTATAAATCCTCATTAGTTACATCAAGCACATCATACAACTTTTGAGATGTCGGATGGGGGCTTCACGCATTCCACTCTAATCAAATCCCGGACTGGTGGCATCTATTATGCATTGGGTTCTGATGCACTAGTATATACATTATAAACTTGAAGTTCATGTTCATCTATAGCTAAAGTTTCAGATCAACACATTTCACCATGAAAATACTATTTGTAATAGCTAGTAACAAAATCCCTCTATGCAAGATGTAATATTATAGTATTTTGTTCTAAATAGTTGTGATTCTAATACTTCCTATTATTACAAGGTATTTAATCTTGTTTTCATCCATAAATTCAAGTTGAAAGTAGCAAATTAAATGAAATAGTTTACACCTTCTAAAAATTATGATAGTAATAAATCATCATTAAACCTAGAATATATCCAAATTCTATCTAATATCATTATATTATCTTGAAAATTGTGAAAGAACAATGCAATTAAACATACATATAGTACTTTTCATATTTAATTTTTTTATGTTATATTTTGTGTTGTTTCATATCTAATATTGTTTCATATCTAATACTTATCTCCTTATCTCTTCTTGCCTATAAGGTAAAAACCTATCCATTTAGAAACTCATTGCTAGATAACCATTTTTCGTAATAATATACTTCACATAACTGTTAAAATTTTAGCAACATCTCATCATAGTTCTCCTAGTGCACCAAAATGAAAAATGTTGTACAACATTTTTCACTATGCACTAAGAGAACATGTAGAAGATAATAAATCAAATTTCAAGCAACAGTATGAAATATATTGTGCACAACAAATTATATTAAATAATAAAATTTTCAAATTGTATATGTTGGACAATTCAGTATCATCTTATCATCCAATAAGAATGAAACCAAATAGGTATCAATGGTTGTGCCTATATGTTATTCTTGAAAAACTTTTAGGAAATTCATGCAAATTTTCTATAAATGACATTTTATTTTGGTATTTTCTTTTAAAAAGCTAAAAAAAAAAATAACAATGAATATTAACTACAAGCATACATTATTCAATAATACAACAATAAAACTTTGTAATAAATTTAATAATATTTTACTTAATTATTCAATGAATCAACTCATGATAAACTATACATATTTTTAAATTTTATGAAATTGAATATTCAAATCTACTTTGAATAGACTTTTGTTTTTAGGGCAATTTATAGAATTGAAAAATTTTCAAGTAATTTAAGGTAATTAATTTTTTTTGGCATTTAAATTTCAACATAATATATTTGAATATACTTTTACCTTTATGATAATTCATGGCATTTAAAAATTTTGATCAATTAAAAATTTTGCATCTTTTATGACATACAAAATTCACTTCTCTTTTAAATACACATCTACTTTTAGGACAATTTAAGATAATTACAATTTTTAAATATTTTATGACATTCAATATATTTTCAATTTTATGAAAATGTATGAAAATTAAATTTTTGAGTATTTTATCACATTCATAATTAACTTTGAATTTTTAAGACATGTTATTTATAATTTATGAAAAATTTTCACTTTTGTATTATTTTTAACATTATTAAATATGAGAGTTATGGAATTTTTACCTAAATTTAATTGAATTTTTTAAATATAATTAAATTTTATAAAATTCTTTGAAATCTTATTAAATTATAAAATTTAATGCAAATTTTATTTATAATAAATTTTATGAAATTTTATGAAAGTTGATTAAAATTTTAGGCATTCTTTATGAAAATTTATTAAATTTTATATGGACGTTTATATAATTTCTTTTATAAAAAATTTTCACTTTTGAATTAATTTTAATTTTATCAAAATATGAAGATAATGAAAGTTTTATTTAATTTCAGTTGAATTGTTTTAAAAGGAATTAAATTTTAAGGAATCTTATAAAATTTTATGAAATTTTTTGAATATTATTAAATTTTATATTTAAGGCAAATTTTATTAAATACTATATTTTATAAAATTTCATCACATATAAATATTTCATAATATGCAAAATTTTTGAATTTCATAATATACAAAATTTTTGGATTTCATAATATACAACTATTTCATAATAATATACAAATCTTTAATAACATATAATTTTTTTTAATTTCATCTATTAAATATTTATAATTTTAAAATTTCTAAATTAAATGTTTATCTCTTGAAGCGCATACTTTTCAATAACATACTGAAAAAGAATACTTCCTAATTATACAATATAAATAAAAAATTATACATAACAATTATACACAAAACTTGCAAAATTATAAATGCAAACTAAATAAATTACTAAAATTCTTATACAAATTTTATATTTTTATCAATATTTTATACAAAAAAGTACAAATATTATAAATTACACATTTTTTTACTCTAAACAATTTATAAATTTTCTCTACAAATTATACATTATTCTAAATTCCATATTTTTGCAACAAAATATTTTCTACAATTTTATAAAATTATAGACTTTCATATAAATTTCTAAAACAAATATTACAATATAATATTTTTTACAAATTTATAAAATTATATAATTACAGAATTAACCTAAATTTTCAAAAAACTTATAACTTTTATAAATTACAGCACAATATTTTTTTATAATTTTATAAAATTGCATAAGTTAACACAACTTTCTAAAAAAAATATTACGTTTATAAATTACAATATAATATTTTATAAAAATTTTATAAAATAATAAAATTACATAATTTAACATAAATCCTAATAATTACAACTTTTGTAAGTTACAATATAAATAACAACATAATTACAACATAAATTCCTAAAAAAATTACTAAAAAATTTACAATATAAGTTTTAACATAAATATTATGCAACATAATTTACAACACTATTTTAACATAAATTTAATTTAAATTCCACATAATTACAAAGTAATTTAACATAAATTCCATAAATTTATAGAATTATATAATTATAGAATTAACATGAACTCTAAAAAAATTACAACTTTATAAATTACAGTATAATATTTTCTACAATTTATACAATTACAAATTACATAATGTAACATAAATTTCTAAAAAATTACAACTTTATAAATTACAATATAAATTACAACATAAAGTCTTAAAAAATTACCAAAAGATTTACAGCTTACATTTAATACAACATAATTTATAACATAACTTTAACTTAATTTTAACATAATTACAACATAATTTAACATAAATTCTACAATTTCAATTTCACATAAATTTCACAATCCTCCAATTTCACAATTCCACCAAAATTAATAAACAAATTATAGAATCCAACATTTAACAATAAATTTAATATGCAGAAAATTACACAAAATTTAATATACACAAATCCATATTTTTGTATATCTAGAATTTAACAAAAAATTTAATATATACAAATCCAAAAGTTAATAATCCAGAAATTACACAGAAAAATTAATAAATAGAAAATATCCACAATATAGAATTTAACAATCCACAATTTAACAAAATTACACAATTAAGAATTTTTTCACAATCCAAAATTTAACAAAATTACACCAAAATTGCATAATTTAATAGAATCCACAACCCAAACCATCAAATATACAAAATCATAATTTCCATAACCCAAAAGAATCCACAATCCAAAATTCCACAAATCCTCTATCATAATTTATAACATAATATACAAAATTTATACAAAAAAAAAAAAAAACTAAATTACTACATTTTAACCAAAATTTAAGCATTCCTAAAACAAAAATCTATTATATATTTCCTCAAACAAAATATAAAATTAAAAATTGACAGTCCCATTTTTGGGACTATCAAAGCCCTAATTGTTGGGGCTGTCATTCCACAGAAAGATGATGGAGAGATACAGACTAAGGGAAGAACAAACTAACCTTAATGGCATCGACCGAAGGCGGGGTGATGCGATTGAATGCAGTGGAGCGAGAAAAATACAAGGGTAAGGGGGGACAAAGAAAAAAATACAGAGGGGGAGAAGAGAGAGACAGGAGGGGGGAGAGGAGAGAGGAAGAAGAGGAAAAGGAGAAGAAGAAGCGTTAGCCGATTTAAGTATTAAATTTACCAACAAAAATGCAAGTCAGTTTAAAAAAATCCATCAATAATCCATCAGCAAATTATCAAAAAAAAATTTTTTAAGAAAAAATTCTTATAGTGGCGAAACAGTTGGATCCAACTTTGACTTTTGGCATACCTTTCGTCAGTAAATGTTCCTGCTAATTTTTAGTGCAAAAACTTATTGACGTACTATTTCCATCGATAAATGCCAATGGGTTTCCATCGACATTATGTCTCTAACATTTACCTTTCATTTTTAAGCCTTTTCATCATTGATCGATCGAAATTTACTGACGAATTATTTTTCATTTGCAAATTCTATCATTATTTTGCCTTTTTCTTGTAGTGCGTTATGTTCATCATTATTAGCTCCTCAATTTTATTATTTATTTACTAAAATACTTAAACTATTTATTACTATTTGTAATTAATTTCTAACTTAAAAATTAATCAAATCTTTGTTAGCTTATTTTACCAGTGTCATCTTATTGAGATTTAGAGAAATTATATCAGTGGAGCTAAGAATTTGGGATAATCTAGGCCTATTTATTATGTGTATCAAAACATATTTATTGTATTCAATCGCATTAATTGAGATTTGACGTCTCTAACATACTCCATGGTCACGATCGAAAGTGAAAGACCAAAATTTATGCAAACAATTAAATTTTAAATTACTAGTTTCCAAAGTGGGGAAAAAAATCACAATCTTACCTCATATCCTTTTCTCCTCCTTTAGCATTGAGTTTTGCATTGACATTTGCTATATCATCACCCATTTTTACTTTTGTCCTTAACTAGTATACTTTAAGGATAGCTGAACATTTTCCACAATATTAATCACCTTCTTTAATCGATTACAACATTATTTCTTCAAAATTATGTCTATTTCATTTGCCATATATATATATATATATATATATTCCAATTGCTTGTATGAACTCTAGCTTTACCCATTTTCACCTTCTAAAAACCATATGCTTTGACTATTACAACTTTCCTATAGATCTAAATTATCTTGGTCTTATAACATTATAATTTTTACTTTTAAGATCCTTCTCAGTTTTTTACTTACATATATACATTCATATCCCACAATATTTGGTTTACTCACTATAAGTCCCACACTATCAAAAAATTTACCAAATACAAATATTTAGATATGAGTATAGACAATAATATTTTTTTCCTTCAAAGTTCAAAAAATGGTACGCATAGTGAATCCTCAAAGTTCAAATAGTGAATCTTCAAAGTTCAAATAATTGTATGCATAGTGAATGAGAATGCATGCATATTGATTTACCCTCACTAATATGGGTTAAGCTCGCTCCTCTTCTTAAGACCTAGTTCAACATATGGGTCCACTCAACGTATCATAGACCTAACTCAGTCCTGATTAGGTCAACAGCTTAACGACTAGCTTGACTTGGCCTGTATACATGGCTGTTTAGCTGATCCTTAACTATTCTCTTCAAGAAGAATTCTCTTCTTTATAAAGTGTCACACAAGTAGAGAAGCTCATCCACTATAGAAGCATACTCACTTTACCTAAATAGTCTACTCGTATCGCTATATAAAGAGTCTTCAATTAGATAGTTCATTCATTTTGTCTTACATATAGCTACTTTTCATTCATTTTGTCTTAGATATCACCACTCTCACTTTTAAATAGAAAACCCTGACTACAGTTGCAACGACCATTTTCATTTACAAAACTCATAGCTCTCATGTCTAAAATACATATACATAAAGGTTTTATTTATTATACATACACAATCAAACATGTATTTAATGTACATATATGTTAACTATTGTTAAAGGCTAGTGACTATAAATGGTTCCTATCAAGATGTATGTAAATGACATAAGGAGAGAGAGAGTTGGAATTCAGTCAACGACCTTTGGTCCATGTGTCTCAATGCAAAACTCTAAGCACCAAAATGTCCAATCTTATGCTTCGGTATCTGAAAAAAAAATTACAATTTGGTGAGTTGCGACTCAATGAATAAAAACAATAGTCAGATTCTTATGACACAACCAACATAAGAATATCATCAGGATACATTACAAGGATAACAATTGACTGTGCAAGTGCAATAGATTAATTTTTGACGTAACCATGGAATGCAAACACTGCTCCCGAGAATTCATGTGATTCAAGTGACATTTGATTTTGTTGGCAAACATTTAACAAGAGAACCATTTGATCCATAATATGTGCCAATGGGACATATCAGTCCATCTTCCACGTGATTTGCAAGTGTTTGACAAGCCGGCCACAACCTCCTTTTAGTTCCATATGTAAGTGTTCGTAACAATGGTATACCAGGTAATCATTAAGACAATATAATTCTTGCTTGACATGTATTCATATGTAAAAGGTAACAATTCAATCACTTATACATCATAAAATTATCACACATATACACATTAGAATCTAGTTATCGTTTTTATTCACCTTTTGATGTAACCAACCTTTATGGTAGGTTTGGTTCTCTCTCTAGGGTTTCCTCAAAGTGTTGAGATCCTAACATTTGATACATACATGGTTATAAGTATGCCAAAATGATTATGAATGCTTGGTGTGCAACTATGGCATGATCCGTGCAAGTGGACTTAGTGTTTATGCATGTTTTTCCTTATATAGCAGCCTGAGCTTGCTACACTCTTATAGTAATAATTCTAGATATACTTATCCAAATGACTTGATTTTTTTTTTCAAATAAACTAGACACATAATAATACAACATATTCAAATTTCATGCCAATATAAGATACACAAAAAATGAGGTGAATTTTTGAATTTTGCTATGTTTTAATGTTATCTCAGTCTGAGTAGGTCTTACATTCTTGGGTATATCTCAAATTTAACAAATCAAATTGCCAAACTGATTTACATAAGTTATGAAACACATAAAGGAACATTTTTCATGTTTTACTCATTGTCAAATTCAGTCTATAAAATCACCAAAACAAATAACCAATCTCAAGATGAGCAGATTTTTAACAAGATGATAATCAGTCATAATGAAAGGGAAAAATCTCAATAACCATACAAAATTTGGCAACAATATTTTATAGTCATGTAGATAATATATAAATATATAACTTTTAAGTATAACACATCACAAATTCCTAATCTATGGCTATCAAATTCTTGGAAAACAGAATTAAAAGACAAGTGAGGTTTCATCCGGGTATAGGGTCAGTTACAATTAATAAGTCATATCTCTTTCCACACAATAAATCAATCCAAACTGATTTACAGGTGTTTATATGGGATATAACCCTACAAATTTGTTGTTTTAAACTTTGTCAAAATCAGAACATAAGGCCATCAAAATATAAGAAAACAGAAAGACTGAGGTGATTTCAGTAGGCTGTGAACCAACCCTAATGAAGGAGCTATAACTCCTCACACACACCAAATCAAGAAAAACTGTTTCATATGAATTTAGATGAGCCATAAAGCTACAACTTTCATATTTTTCACTTTCTCTAATTCCTCTTCTATGGTTATGAAATCGTGAGTACAAAATTCTGCTCTGAGAAAAAAATTAACACAATAAGCTCTTGTTCTTTTGAATTTCAACTTCTATCCAAGAGTTCTACCTCAAATACTTCATAATTCTCACTAACCATGCATAATTAACATGTCATGAGAGGTTAATTTTATTTGAGAAGAAGATAAATTAACTTACCTATTGTCCCAAAACCAAAAACCTTGGGCTTCCTCCTTAGACAACTCACTCTTCTCCTTCTCCTTCTTCTTCTTCTTCTTCTTTCCTTTCTTTCTTCCTTAGCTCTCTCTTTCTTCTACTATACCTCACGTCTAACTCTGTATTTTGATCCTAAGGGGTCAAAAATTCCACTTGTAAACCTATTGTAACAAGACAAAATCATGGTGCTGCATTCCTATTGGTTGGAAGTTCACTTTCCTCATTTAGTCCCTCTTTTTCACTCCTTAAGCACCTCCATCCATCTCCTAATTTCTAGATGCTCCTTATACTTTTAAATAAGCTCTATAACACTGTTATTTATGATTCTATAACATACACACAATATAAAACAATTTGCCATGCAACTATACAAACATTACATATATGTTCAAGTGTTCCAAATGCAATGGTGCATGTGTCATTGTCTTGCTTATCTAATTCACGTGTCTAAATGATCATTTATCCAATTCATATATTCATGTGAAATTTCATATCATTTATGCAATGAATATATTCATGTGATAATGACAATTAATGTGGATGCAGATGTTACATCACTATTGAAATGGACTTCTAGCATAGAGTTGGACTCCTCTCTCACCTTTTTCTATTTTGCAGGCTTCAACCAAAGAAGATCTTTGAACCATTCAACTAGTCTAAGAAGACCCTTTAACTACTTGACTCGATACCATAGGTTTCATTACATATTTTGCTTTTTTTTTTTTTTTAAGAAAAAAAAAAGAATTCAATAAGGAGTTTTTAGACTATATAATTAAATGAACTTATTTATGTAGAAATTAGAATAACACTTGTATTGTGTTTGGTATAAATGAATTCAATGATTTTTTTATAAAATTTATTTGCAAATCTATATTTTGTGTGTTTAGTGTAAATGAAAATTCATTTAAAATTTATATTTCATTAAATTCTTGAAATTGCTTATTACTAAACTAAGTTCTATCAAATTTGATAAAATTTACAAATAAATTCTAAAATTATAAAGTTTTTTCATTATACCAAAAATACTTTTATTTAAAATACTTTTTCTTTCACTTTTCTTTCTCTTTTTTTTTCTTCCTTTCCCCCCTCTTTTTTCTTCTCTCTCTACTCTATCTCTCTTTTTTCTTGTATTTTTTATATTGTAAAAATTTTAAAAAATAACACAAGGATACTTTTGTAAAATAAAATATTTTATTAAATTTTAGATTTAAACCAAACACAAAATTCATATCATTTGAGATGAATTCTATTTCTATTTTGTAGTACGCCAAATCTAGAAATTCATTGTAAATGAATTCTATACAAATTTCAAGGAGAATTCTCTATAATATAACAATTGTATACATGACTCTTTAGCTGATCCTTAACTATTCTCTTCAAGAAGAATTCTCCTCTTCATAGAGTGTCACACCAGTAAATAAGCTCATCCACTATAGAAGCATACTCACTTTATCTAAATAGTCTACTCAACTCGCTATATAAAGATCATTCAATGAGATAGTTCAGTCATTTTGTCATACATATTGCTATTCCCACTTTCAAATAACAAATCATGACTTAAGAGTCAGAGTAGATTTCCAGCATAAAGTGGGATTGCCCTCTCACTTTTTTCTATTTTGCAAGCTTCAACCAAAGAAGATCTCGAACCATTCAACTAGTCTAAAAAGACCCTTTAACTACTCAACTCAGTACCACATGTTTCATTACATATTTTGCTTTTTAAAAAAAAAAAAAAATGGAATAAGGAGTTTTTATGCTATCTAATTAAAGAAACTTATTTATGTAGAAATTAGAATAACACTTACATTGTGTTTGGTATAAATTGATTTGTAAATAAATTTTATAAAAATTTTGTTTACAAATGAGATGAATTTTAAATTAAAATTGAACCAAACACAAGATTAATATTTCTTTCACATAGTTTTGGAATTATTTTGATATTTCAACAGTGAATTGTCCATCGCAATTGTCATATTCTTTTAAAAAATTACATTTACATTATAAATAAATCAATAGAGATTCAAAAACAATAAACACCAATTGGAAATAAAACAGAGCAAAAATTTCATGTAGCACTATACAATGCTCATAGAAGATCAAAAAATGAAGCCAAATGGAATTATAATTCTGTTCTGAAAGAATAAATATTTATTTTAAATAAAAATAAAATGAGACTTCCACATTAATTATTAAGACATATATGAGGTTACAACATATGAATAATGGAGATCAAACCGAACAAACTTAGAAATCTGTCCACACTCAAACGAGTGTTAGAAGAAATGAAAATGCTAAGCCAACAAAGAATACATGAGCAGAGCCTGCAATGTCTGAAGCTCCACTGCCATTGTCTCCAGCTGATGGACTGCTAGCTAATGCTCCTGGTGGTGGAACACCTGCAGCATTATTTATTTATTTATTAATTTTACATGCATTTCTTCTCTTTTTTTTTTTAAATGAAATCCTTAACAGTAATTACAATCTGAAGCCAATCCTATCCAACAATTATTACTTACAAATTCTAACGTTAAGGATTTTCTTTTTCTATTCTATGAGTGCGGCAATCATAGTTGCACTTAACAACAGTTAAATAAAAATCAATTATTAATTCATTGACCATTTATTTTGATTAATGCGAATTTAGAATGAACGTAATTAAATTTAAATATATTGTTCTAATTCATCATTTATTAAAGTAATATCTTATTGAATTAATTCATGTTAAAGTAATATCTTATTGAATTAATTCATGATTTATATAAATAAACTTTAATGTATTGATTTATCTTTTGTTCAACTCAGAAAACCTGACTGGAATGTGCATTAATTTGAATTCAAAAATCCAATAAGTTCTAAGGAAAATGTAAAAGTCGAACAAGGTCTATTAAAAAATTTTTGCAAATGAAGCCCCAAATTGAAATGGAAAAAACCTAATACGTTCGAAAAACAAAGAAAAATTCAAATAATTACAGAAGATTTGAACAATCTGAAATGCATTATCAGGAGGCAAGGCAACCAATTGAGTGATTCAAACAAGTCAAACCAACCCAATTAATTTCAACTCTTCCTACCAGATGTGAAATACAGAATTTCAACCACAGAAACTAAATAGTATAAAAAAATATTCATAAAAAAATATTCATTCAAGAAAAAAATAAATCTAGATTTTCTAAGTGCTACATACCTGGGAAGAGTGATGAGGGAGACATAGGCACTTGGCTTGGTGTTGGACCTGCTACCGGGTATCCCACAGCTGAAAACATAACAAATATTTAATGTGTGAGTATCCAAAACATTATGCTGTACCAAAGAAAATGTAGAAATCAAATAAAAATAGATAATAGAAAACAAGGTGAGTTGCTGAGGGTAAACCAACAATCATAAATAGCATTAAATGAGACAAGTGAGCAGCGTATAATTCTCAAATGAGGGAAAGTACCAGCGCGCTTTCCCGTGCACCATACCGCAATTTATTACCCCACCCCTCATTACTATTACTATTATTGATAGAAGTTAATTTCTTTTTTGTTTCCGATTGGATTGTTTAATTTGACAGTTATTATCACTATTAAAAACATTACAATGCGATAATACATTATACAACGTTATTTTTTTTTCACAGATTTATGTGAAAAAAAGGTCTATTACATTAACTAAAATGTATTGGTGAAAATTTTCACCCTTGATTATTAGGTCTCAAAATAGAGAATGCTAATGTTTAAATCAACTTGAATTCAAACCAAAAAAAAACATTTGATTGAATTTGAAATTCAAGGAGATACGAACATAACCCAATACAACTCACTGAATTTATCATAATCTCACTCAAAATATTAAATTTTTTTTTACAAAATTCAAATAATATTTTCCTATTAAAAATTAAAATTAAAATTAAAATTTTTTTGTCTTCATGTGACGATTTGATTTATCCCAAAAAAAAAAAAAATGTAATCTTGAAATTAATTCAATCTAACATTAATTTTCCAAATTCACCTTACTACCCCCAATAATATATGGAGGCCAATGATAAAAGAAGTGGCTTCAAATGTAAAGCATCTGATCCCAGTTATCTGGTGTTGATCCACAATAAATAAGGAGTATAGGAGGTTGGCCGGACGGAGTAATTGATGCATTAAAGAAGCCCATCGGCCAAACCACCTAACGCAAAGCATTATTATTATTATTTGGTCAAAGTATTATTATTGTTTGACCAAATAATCAATAGTTTCATCTAATTCTTTCATGAAAATACGCACCTCATTCCTTGAACAATAGACAGGGAAAAATTAAAAAAAAAAAAAAAACGAAAGAGGAATAAATAATTCCTTTGCGCCATATGGAGAAAATAACGCTTAATTCTATAGTGTATTGACGTATCAACATATTTCCATTGTAATATTTTTATTAAAATAAAAAAATTATAAATTTTTATTAAAATGAGAAACAATTTAAAAAATAAATCATGGATGAAGTTTATAAGTTGAAGTAAATTATTAATATTTTTAAAATTTTTATTTGTTTTAACAAAACAAGAAAAAAAAATTTGAAAGGCTAATAATAAATAAGAAAAAAAATGAAAATTTAAACTTATAAAGGTCATTTTCAATTATTTTTATTTAATAAAAATTTCTAAATTATTTCTATCATGAAAATACTCAATTAAAAGTAATTTTTTTATTAATTTTTTAAAAATTTCAAAAATTGCGAGTTCAAAATACTCTATAAAATTGTAAGATTGAGAGTTCACGTGAAGATAGAAAAGGAAAAAAAAATGCTGATGAAGAATAGTAGTACCTGAGCACATGCTAACAGGAGGAGTGTTGACACGACAAAGAGAAGGAAGCTTAAGTGCTCTACTGATATCAATCTTGATCCCATAAGACTCCGTCAAGCTACTATTACTTAGCAACTCACACAAACAGATAGGGTTTCCATCTACTAATCCAGCAAGTTCCGGGCAGCAATTCTTGTCCGGCACCGTCAAATTACTCGTTGCCTCCACATACGTCAAGCAATCCGTCATGTTTAACAGCGGCGTCATGCAGTCATTCGTCACCGTCGCAGCTGGCCCCGGCGCTAAAGGCATATAGGATTCAGGTACTGAAGAAGACGGCTCCATGCCCGAGAAGGGCGCAGGGGCCGCTGAAGGCATATAAGATTCAGGTACTGAAGAAGACGGCTCCATGCCCGAAAAGGGCGCTGGTGCAGTCGCCTGGGCGGACACTGCAATTGAGAACCAAATGATGGCAGCGGCAGCGAAGATGGTGGTGGTGGCGGCGGTGGCAACGGTGGGAGGTAGTGTAAGCATTTTGCAGGGTGGGTTGCGTTGATTACTATTTTCCTCGGTGTTTAATTTTGCGAAGGAAAGTAGATGAGAAAGTTATGTAATGGAGAGATGAGTGGGAAGAGGAAATAGGGAAAAGTATCGGAGCCGGTTAGCCGAAAACAATAAATGTGTGACTACCAACAAAGGGCTAACAATTGTTTTTATGTGTCTGCACCGTCTTAGAGTCACTTTTATTATATTTGGTGTGAAATACTAAACTCATTCACATTTTTAACTATACCTTTCATTATATATGCTTATAAATAAAGGAGTTGTTATATATTCTAATTAATCTGAGCCAATATAATTAAATAAGGGCAAAGACTACTCTCGTAATATAACCCAAACTTAATCTTGAAGTTGTTTTTGTGATTAAAAAGTTAAGTTTAATTTTCAATTAAAGTGATATTTTATATAGGAAAATTTTAAATTGTGTCACATACCATATCTAAAATATATCAGATCTATTGCCATATTTGGCATTTTTTTTAAATGCAGAATTTTATCAAATTTCATATTAATTTTATTTATTTTTCGTAATCATATATAATATAATAATAATAATATTATTATTATTAAAATAAGAACATATTTAACTATAACAAATTCATATGTGATTATAAAAAATAATAAAATAAATACATAATTCGATACCATCAACTATAAAATCTTATCAACATTTAATTAAATTCTATTTAAAATTTATTAAAAAAATTACTAAACATCACATAAAAAATGCAACAACATTTGAAAGCGGGAAAAAAAGACAACCGCAATAGACATGAATTTGAGGTTTACTTAAAGAGTTTGTTTTAAAACATCATTCCTGAAATCGACAGTAGTTTTTGTTTTTGTTTTTTGTTTTTTGTTTTTATTTTTAAATGACTCATATTTGAGTTTCAACATATAATTTCATAATTGTGAAATGACTTAAACACAACTTATTTAAATAACCTAATTTTGTTATGTTTCATAGAATTTAATACTTATGTTATCATAACCATTATATCTATAAAATTAAATTTACATCACTATAATAACAATAATTATAGTCTCATCATAAATGATAAGATTTTAAACTTTAGTTTACCAAAAATAGCTTTAATAAGCATGTAATTAGTTTGAGAAAGTTTAAAAATAAAAGGCGTTCTTCTACAATACTAGGATTCTTCCATATTGTGAAACTTATAAAATAATTAATCTTTTTATTTGAAAAATCAAGAAAATGAAAAACCTAAATGAAAAGAGGATTTACTTTTTTATACATTTCTTAAATAAAAATAATTATCATTTAGATCTTATAGTAATGATGTTAAAATATTATATAATGTATTTATTTCCCTTAAAATAATTCTTTTTTTACTTTTATTCTCTTTTCTCTAATATATAAATTTAAAAAGTAAAAAAATTAATAAATTTAAAAAAGTAAAAGAAATTAAGTGACTATTTTAAAAGAATGATTGATATTTTTTTTCTCAAATAAAAATTATTGATATTTATGTAATTGTAGAAAAATAAATCAATATATTACTAATGTTAAATAAAAATTTTATCTTTTATTATATATATAAAATATTATTAGGCAATAATATTATTAGGCAATCACATAATATTTCTTCGCATGCATAATTAAAATAACAATAATAATAACTTTAATACTATTAATTTTAATTAATTAATTATATAAATTATATTTTGTTAAATTAACAAAAATCAATATTTATAAATACCAAAATTATTTAGCTTAACACAATTATAAAATTGTAAAACACACATAAAAAAATCTCAAATTAAATCAGTAAAATAATAAAAATAATAATCAATAAAACCTTAATCTCAAGTTAGTTGGAATATATTATATGAATCTATTTATAAATCCCTGTGTAATTGTGAGTTCTTCGATTTTGTGGCTACATTCGAATGAGTGAAATATTACTTATGATTCTTATTTTTTTATCGACCATCAAGGGTGATACAAACAAGGTTGAATTAGCATCCTTATCCGTATCAAGATCAGAAGTCCCAAGCTTTTTAATTCAAAGATCAAGAACAAGATAATCTTTAAATAAAAAACTAGATCTCTAAAAAACTTATTTATTGCAACCTATATTATAAGGTTTAAAATCTCAACCCTAAATTAACTAAGTAATTTAAGACCTAGATCAAATAAGTTTGTGAAATTATCATGCTCACTTAACAATCTCACCAATCCCTTTCAAGAACTTAAGAAGAGATTTTACTCTCATAAGCAATTAGACAAAATAATTTTCATAATTTTATTAATAGATGAATAGGGGTTTAAATGCCCTTTACAAATGTTTTAAGAGAACTCTAAAAACCTCTCTCTAATTTGGTTTTACATGCCTTAGCCGAATTCACAAAGTCTTAATTCTATTTGGATAACTAATTTGATCACACATAAATACTAAAAGAAATAATCTTATTAGTTAACAAGATTTTTAAGTCTAGCTAACTTCTAGAACTAAAATACCTTAATTAAAGGTTCCTTATAAAGATAAATAACTAACTAAGAAATCCTAACTAAAGATAATAAAGCATTCGACCAATGAGGAGAAAATCCTTATGGCATTAGGAATACAATGCCAATTATGCATAAATTGGAAAAATCTTTGACTTTGGGTTTTGTCTCCATGCTTACACGTTTTAGGCTTAAATTTTCATACTTTGGCCTAATGGTATTAGGCTTTGGTTCTTCCTATGAATTAGACTTTATTAGATCAAATTAGACACTTCTTTTGATGAGTCCAACCCCCCATCCTTTATAGTTGGGCTTCACGTATCCATTGTCTTCTTAGGTCGATCCAAGTGTAATCTTTACTTCTATGAAAGATCTAAATGCATCCTTAAACTTCTTTAGCCTTCCTCTTGTGATTGGGCCTTGAAGTTGAAGTCGATCCTTTGTAGGCTTGCCTTAGCCATTTGCATCAAGGGGTTAAGAGGGCGGAGGTCATACATTAGTACATCCATACATTTTTTAGGTCATCAAGGGATCCCTATAAGCTTCATGATAAGTAGAAGGCTTTAGTGAGATCAACTGGCCAATAGGGGACCAATATGAGGGTAATTTGGTACCATCTCTAAGTTTGACTAAAGTTATGAGCGAGAAGATTTCTTAATATAATAGGTTAATCTAGAAGACCCATTCTGTCTTCACCTCATTAGAGATTGAGTTTGAGAATTGGACACGATGTGGAGAAGATGTTAGACACCCCCAAATCACTTGGATTTTAGGATTCAACCTTCAAGTATCTTTGATTTATAATTAAAATTTTAGTCTTATTATTTAATTACCCATATTTAATGGCCCTAAAACATTCTTCTATCACATTATTAACCATTCAAACATTCAATTTATTACAACTAATCATCACGGAGAAAGGGATATATATGTAAGCATAAATGGGGATTAATATGTAAATTACTAAATTATCATGATGCATGCATTAAATGAACCCATAACTTGTAAAAGAAAGCACATATTAGTCCCTAAATTAAGTGCATAAAGGAATAAAAAACTCATAAACTACATAAAACAAGCAACTAAGAAGGGGGGGGGGGGGGGGGGAAACAACCAAACTTTTTA
>CATIWR010113894.1:0-27176 GCA_949677035.1 Omphalea diandra
TTCTTTATTTCTTCTAGAGGGAATGATTCAATTCTGCAAAAACAACACTTATTTGAAACATTAGTGATGATCAATCTACTTTGTCAAGATCAAAAGAGGTTTTAATCATAGGATTGAGTATCCTAGACCAACAAATATTAAATGATAAATTTTCATTGGATGGATCATATTTATTTATATAAATAATTATTATTTTAATTTTTAAAATTTATGATATATGAAATTTATATTATCTATATTGTATCTCAATCCTTAAAATTTGTTATATTTAAAGTCTATATTATATTATCTATAAAAATGATTAATTAAAAAAAAAAACTTTTTTGGATACAAAATGATATAGAATTTTTTTAAATTAACAATATAATCTTAAGTTATAAATTTTAAATAAATGAATAATATTTTTTTTATAGAATTAATTATTATTTCAAGCTTTAAATTTTATGATTATTTGAAATAATTAAATAATGGATAAAAATACTTATATTTTTATGTTAGTGTTAATTTATTTTTTAAATATTTAAAAATTAAGATAAATATAATTTAATTTTAAGTTCATGAAACAACTTATGTAATAGTATAAAGATGATTTGCAAGAATTTATATGAAAATATTATACATGTTGAAATAACCATGAGATAATATACAAAAAGACAAATATTCTGATCAAGAATTTATGTCACTCTAGCTGAAAATGAAAGTTATTTTTTAAATTTAAAAGAAAATAATTTATAATATGCATATATTTTGTCATGTCCATCAATAAAACTTAATATTAGATAATACCAAATATTAAAGTTTATTTACCACAAAATATTTTTTACATAGATAGTTATATAAAACATTATTTAAAGAGATTTCAATATTTATCATAAAGTTCTTGTGCTATCTCACAAAATAATGAAAACGCAAATAATTTATATTAAAAATGAGATTTATAAGAAAATGCTCCTCTCAGAATTTATGAGATAAATTTTCTTATACATTAAATTTATGTGTCATAAAAATAAAATTATATTATATATTATGTTCTTTTAAATATATTTATGAATATAATTATTATTATAATGTTGTTTCGACATTTTAATTATTGCAGTGTACATGTATATTAATAATGGACAAAAAAATCTTTTTTTTATTTTTTGATTTTTTCATTGTTTTGCCTAAAATTTATTTTTTCATTCACTTATTAATAAAAAAATCATACTTATTAAAAAGTTTATTTTATATGTATTCTAAAATTTTTTAATTATTTATAACTTTACATAATTTATCCTCATTTATATAAATATAAAATTAAAAATTTAATTAATTTATATATTTAATAATTATTTTAATTACATGCAATGTATGTGCACTAAAAACTAGTATCACTAAATAGCAATATATTGAAAGATAAAAATGTCTATTATTGTATAAAATACTAAGATACACGATAAATGTCTAGTAAATGATAAAGCCAACAAATTGGCTACCTAAGCATACACCAAAATCTCTCCCTTGCACTATAGCCAATTGCCCATGTATTTAATACCATAAACCTTTATTTGGCAATCATGTTTCTACTAAAAGTATTTGCTAGATTATCCTTAGTAAGTGCTCGTAGAATATAGGTCTTTATATCTTTTTATATTTTATTCCTAAAACGTAGGTTATTTTGCCTAAGTCCTTCATGGAAAAGTTCTTGGATAACTAAATATTCATAGTTCAAAGAGATAACTAAATATTCACAGTTTGAAGAGATAGTATATTGATTCCTGTAATAACATATAAGACTAGGAACATGACCTTGCTCCCACCAACTTTGTTGTAGACGTATGGTTCATTCATATTTTTTTTTATGAAGCCAAACAAACTCTTTGATTGTCCCATGAAAATAGATATTCGAACTCCTAGAAGCTGACTTGAGTCCATAAGTGGATCTTTATAGCTTACATACCTTATGAGGTTGTTTTTTGGATACAAATTTGTAGGATTTTGCCATATGCACATCCTCGACTAGGTTTCTATTAAGGAAAGCTATTTTGACATCTATATGCAAAATCTCATTATTATGATATGTTAAAAAAATCATATTAGATTTTAGCATGGCTACTGGTGAAAGTATTTCATTAAAGTCAATAACTTGTCTTTGATGATATCCTTTAACAACTAGCCTAATATGTGTTTGCACCTTGCCATCCATGTCAGTCTTTCCCTTAAAGACCACCCATTTGTGTCTAACGAGTTTTATTCATTCGAATGCATTTAACGTCAGTCTTCCCCTAAGCATCTGTGTCTAATGAGTTTTATTCATTTGAATGTATTTAACAAATTTCAAACTTGGTTAATTTTCACAACATCCATTTTGAATTTCATGGCCTCAAGCCATTTAGAAGAATCAATATAACATATTACTTCCTCATAACTGGTAGGTCCATCCTTGATGTATTCTACATCATTCTCAGTTGGTATGAGCATAGGGCGGGTGGCTCAGGAATTTTAAATTCTCTCGAATGATCCCAAATTTTTGAGGAACTTTTTTGTAAGGAATAAACACCGTTTTAAATTTTCGGGACAGTTAGTTCGGTTCTCGATTTTTTTGCTGCGATTTAGTTTAATTGGGTATGGTACAAGCATTGACTTTTAACTTTTAATTATCAATTTTTTATATTACTAAAAAATTTAAGTGTATCACTTTTTAAAATAAATAAAAATTAAATATTATATATTATTATATTTATATACTAATTGAAATTGAGAAGTTCAGTTCTAATAAATTGATTAATTTAGTAAGTATAAATTTTTGTTTTCATATTAATTATTAATAATAATTAGTTAAACATTTTATTCAACCATTCAATTAAAAAAAGAGAAAATTTATAATAAATGAATAAAATTATTGATAATTTTCCTTACGTATTTTATTTGAATAAACCATCTAAATAGTTAAATGAAGTTGATTAGTTTTATAAATCATATAAGTTGATTGTTATATATATATATATATATATATATATATATTCGGTTTTAGTGATTTTGATTTGGTTTGAGGTTGAAAAGGTTTTGGTTCAGTTCTCGATCTGAAGATATATAAAGAATCAAAACTGTCCCATTCATTTTAGTTTAATTTTTTTCAATTCAAAGCCAATCTAATTTTGTTCTTCGGTTCAGTTCAGAATTCCTCAGCCTTATTTTTAGCTACCGTGAGAAATCCATATCTCTTGAATGCATAACATAGTTTACCAAAATAATGGAGTTATGTTGTTTAAGCTTCTTGTTGTACATTTGATGTTGTTGTATGTGGCTCCTGCTTTTCTTAGATTTTAGTTTGTGGTTCTTGAACCTTTTTAAGATCTATCTTACCCCCATTATGTTTTCCAAAAAGAAACTCTTTTTTTAGAAAGACAACATTTCTTGAGACAAAATCTTTTTGCTCATGGTGATGGTAAAATAGTATCCTTTAGTTTACTTAGGATAGGCTAGAAATTTACACTTATCTGATCTAGCCTCAAGCATATTAACTAATAGACGTTTCACATAAGCATCGTATTCTTAAATCTTTAAGTTTGACAATTTAGACTTCTTACTTATCTATATCTCATATGGACTCTTGTCCACAAATTTGAAAGGAAAATTATTAATAAGGTAATCTACAGAATCAAGCGTGTAGCCCTAAAAAGAAGGAAAAAGAGTAACATGACGCATCATGGACTACAACATATCTCATAATGTGCGATTCTTCCTTCCCTGCATAACGTTATATTATGGTATCCTAGGAGGTATCCAATATGAGAAAATCTCATTCTCTTTGAGATCATCTTGAAAATCTTGACTCAAGTGTTTGCCACCTTGATTATATTAAAGTATATTAACTTTCTTTCCAATTTGATTTTCAACCTCGTAACTAATCTCTTTGAAGTTTTCAACGACTTCAGACTTAAGTTTCATTAAATACACATAACTATGTGTAAAATGATCATTCATAAATATAATGAAATAAGAGTATCCTCCCCTAACATGAATTGACAGAGGTTCACATACTTTGGTATGTATTAGGCATAATAACTTTTTAGTGTACTCATTCTTCTCTAAGAATCACAGTTTAGTTATCTTACCTAATTGATACGATTCACAATTTCTAAATGATTCGTAATCAAATGGATCTATATATTCTAACTTAAGTATCCTTATGATTATGGTATCATTGATGTGACCTAATCTATAGTGCCATAGGTAGGATGGATTATCATCTCTCTTTACTTTCTTATTGCGTATGTTGAGAATATAGGTAGATAGGTCAAGCATATACAAACCATTTGTGAAGCTTCCAAACCCATAATAAATGTTTTTGTTAAAGAAGAACCTAGGGTTGCACATGACCTGACCCAACTCGGATGATCTAACCTAACCTAACGGGTTTGAAGATATGTTGGGTTGGATTATTCTTGTAAATATGTGTATATGTGTGTGTGTGTGTGTGTGTGTATAGATGATATTTCAATGGTTACAACAATTTTTATTCATCCATGGTTATTGCATTTTTAATCTTTAGATTAAAAATCTAACGGTTCTGATTATTCTAATTTGTAATTAATGCTTACATTAAAAACTATAAACATTTATTACTTAGTTATGAAAAAAATTATCATATATAGAGACGTAATTGTTAAAAACTCTTATATATATATATATATATATACACACACACACACACAAACAAAAGTAGTACACACACATTACTTTTGTATATATTTGTGTGTGTGTGTGTATACAAAAGCAGTATATACACATATACATACATATGTGTATACACACATGTGCACGCACACACACACATATGACTCATGCTAGTTAAGTAAAAAAAAAAAAAAGTAGAGTATTTGCCTTCATTGGTTTATTCTTTCTTTTTAGGTAAACAAAGTCAACAACGATCCAAACTTAGTAAAATAATTTTATATTAGTCAAAAATCTAATACAATTACTTACAAACTACAATATGTAAATCTAATTTTTTTTAATCTATTCACTAAATACAAAAGCAATAAAGTTTCATCACTTAGTAGTTTTTACGGTTCTACCTTTTTGTTTCCTACTCATTCAACACAAACAACAATCATATTTTATTTGTTTGATTTTCTAATCTCTGCATCTTTTTTTCTTTCACTAACTTAATCAAGTTAGTACATGATTGCAATTTTTTTTTTACCAAGAATTAGCTTTGATCTTACCAATTACAAGTGCTTTTATGGAGTCAAGTTTTTGTGCTTTAAACATCATAAAAATATGATTTCACAATTATAGATGCCATGAGTGGTTGAATGATTGTATAATTATATATATAAAAAATGATGCATTGAATAATATAGAAAATGAGAAAATCATACAATGCTATCAAAATATTAAACCTCGTTAAGAATAATTGTAATTTTTTTGTTTAGTTTTATTATCCACTTTTGAGG
The DNA here is from genome assembly GCA_949677035.1 of Omphalea diandra. Lineage (NCBI taxonomy): Eukaryota > Viridiplantae > Streptophyta > Magnoliopsida > Malpighiales > Euphorbiaceae > Omphalea > Omphalea diandra. The sequence goes on from CATIWR010113894.1 coordinate 5,442, forward strand.
TTTTTGTTCGAGAGACTCATTTGTAGCTTTAAAAAAAGTTTTTTCATCACTTCGCGCTCCTTACTCATGGTAGTTTTTCTTTCAATTATTTTAATAAAATAAAGATTCTTATAAAAAATATGAATATTTAATCTTAGACTTTATATATGCATATTTGTATTTATGTATGTGTTTGTGTTGCTCGGCTAACATAATTTTTTGGAATAGCGACTGATGCTAGTGTATCATAGCCTTTTCAAGCCAATTAATTTACTTAAACAATTCCAACACCATTTTACTTTTTAGCTCGCAAGGTTCATTTGGCATCGCGAAACCTCAAAGCTTCACTTGTCACGTCCATAAACAATGATCACAATCAAATCATTAGTACCGCAAAAGTATTTTAGAAGAAAAGCCAATACAATCACCAAAAATTTTTTATGCTAAGAATCTTGCCAAAAAGAAAATTTCAATGGTTTTACTCTCTCTCACGGTCTTCATCTAGGCTAGCTGCTTCTTTGAAATCAACAGTGAAGCTATATTCCTAATCACAGCTCAGGTGGGAATGACATATGAAATACAGAGTATGCAACTTCCTTCCAACTTTGGAGAGGGGGCAGCAAACTCAAGCTTCTATTTTGGTTTTTTTTTTTTGAAGCAATCATCGACAAATGGGCAAGTCGTAAATTGCTAAATGAGCTAAGAAACATCAGGAATCTAATAACCACCAAAGATATCACAAGAAATAGCCTTGGGATGACATCAGATTCTTCTTTTCTTGAATTCTTGCCATTTTTTTTTCCATTGAAGAAGGTAAAAAATGAGAACGAGAAGTCCTCAATCCCATGGTTGCTATGTTTTGAGTTCCATTTTGCCATAAACGTTGACAAATGATTTTGTGCGAGGATGGGGCTGATGGACGGCAATGAAAGATGGGTCGATGATGATTATGAACTAGAGCTTATCCATGGATCAGAAACGCACTAGAAACTCATTCCAGATAAAAAGAAAAGAAAAGAAATGGTGTTTAGCTAATAATAAGGGCAATAGAAATTATGCAAACAAAAAATGGAGAAAGAAAATGAAGGGAAGAGAGAGGAAAGTGCGGCCGCACAGGGTCTCTAGGTTTCATATTTATTAAGGGTAATTAAGAAATTTTAAACAAATATTTTGAGACTTTAATTAATATTTTTCTAGTTGTTTAACAGAGATGAAACACTCTATAATTAATAAAATATCTTGCACCCACATACTTAACATAACGATATCTTGATTTGAATTTGATTTTGAATTCAGATTCTCTTTTTCTATGTTATAACCGAAAAAAATATTCAATATAATAAATAAAAATAAAGATTAAATAATATAATATGAAAAAAAATTTTGTAAAAGTAATCATATTTAACCTTTATTATATCTCAATTTAGCTTATTTAGTTTTAAATTTCAATTAAAAAATTAAAATTAAATTAATCTATTTATAATAATTACTAAAATGAAAAGTCATATATTTAAGAAATAATTTTTAGTATTTTAGATAATATTTTATTGTTCAAAATCTATTTTTAAAAAAATAATTTTAATTTTTAAAAATTAATTAATTATCTATTATTGCCTACCCTTTTCGGGACGTAAACGACTCTCTGACCTGCAGTATAATAAGAATAATTAGCAGATACTCGTTCTTAGCCAGATCCCCGAATTCCAAAATTCCAAAGAAAACGATTAGGGGCATGAATGTCATTTCACACAAAACATCCCGAATTCACAGTCGCAAAAAAGAAGGAACTGATGCGAAAGCTGTTTTGTTACGACTTATGACTAATCTCCATTTCTCTGAGCCCAATAAACCAAGTAATCCAATTGATTTCTTTCTACGGTTATGGAGAGCAGCTCACCTTCTCCATCTTCTCGTCCGGCTAGATACAAGCTATACGACCGGTTAGAGTTGCAGGAATTTCCAGACAAGTACGTGATCAAACCCGTTGAGTCTCCTAACCGAGGCTTCACGATTGGTCGCCGGGACGGCAACATCGAGACAACAATCAATGGTGAGACAATGGAAATCTCTGTTATAATTGCCGAAGCCGCTGGCTTAGCGTTAAAACGAGAAGTGTAGGATTTCGCTTTTTAATTCAAGTTAAAAGATCAATTTTTCAATAAGACCGAACAGAAGTTTTGGCTTCTTCTTTACATATCATGCATAGAAGCCCGAAATAGGACTTCTTGACTTCTTTTATTTTTTTTTTTGGCTTTTTTATAAGTGGCATAGGAAGTTTATTTGTTTTTATTAATGGTTCTAGATGAGGATATTTCTGGAAATCGGTCCAAAACCTCGACAATCTATGGGGTGGCTGGAACAATTAGACTGATTGCAGGTATTTTGATTTTTTTCTATTATAATGTCGTTGTGGTTTTATTTCTTTTTTTTTTTTTAATAGTGAATAATTAGTTGTGGGAATTGAAAAGTTATGTTGATGCAGGTACTTACATCCTTGTTATAGCTTCTTGTAAGGAAGTGGGAACTTTTATTGGGTTTCCTGTTTATAAGATAATGTCTATGAAGTTCCTGTCTTGCAATGAGACATTGAGGTTTTCAACTTCTCAAGAAGTAAGCTTTTGCTACTATTATGTTTTCGTCTACGAAAATGTTCATATTAGCATGGTTTGAGGTTTTGGGTTTTGATGTTTGCCTAAGAAGACATGGTTTGTATTGTTATTAGTGTTATTTCTTTATTGCAGAGAGAGAAGAGGCTTATTTCATGAATTTGTTGAGGACAGTGGAATCAACTCCTGGCTTGTACTATTCTTATGAAACCGATATATCATTGAAGCATTCTCTTGCCTCTTTTTTTTTTATTTTTAAATAATACCTTCTGGCGTTCTTTAATTATTTCGTTGTTACCATGATTGGGATTTTTGGTGATTTTATCGGATTGGGATCTGTTTCATTTCCAATCTTATGTTTATGAAGATGCATTTCATTATGTGTTCCAGTTTACAGAGAAGATGTAAATTAACAGAACAGTGGATATCTAAACCAATCTGGAAGCAGGTTAGTTTCCTTATCTGTTGTGTTGGTAATTATTTACAAGAAGATAATATCTCATTCGTTTGACAATTAGCAAATCTGATTTTTTAATTTTATTTGTTTGCATTTTGTGCTTACATAGGAAAAAATTTACTGCTTGAGCAATGGGTGTAGTTTTTTTAACCCATTTGACTTGGTTAATTTCTGTTAGTTTTGGAACATTGAAATTAGCTTATGCTAATTCAATATTTGAAGGTCCCATTTTTTTTTTTTTTGAACCGGGGATTATCACACACAATAATTCTATATTAGATACAGTTGTTTTTATTGCAAACTTGCAGAAGATATCCTATTGTTCAATGGAGAATATAAGAAACCCTTGTATGTCCTTAAGAAAGATCCAATGAGTTAAATTTTACATCTATCTTCTCGTGTAAACACATTGCTTGAGCTAAATTCTTTTCCATTATGCTTGCTACTGGCTTGTTCTTAGTAGGGAATTTTTTCGATGGGGAAATGAGAAGTATTTATCATTTCATTTTTCTTTTGTTATTTATTTTGTTTGGCATCATCTGCAGTTCCTCATGCTTGTTGTGAATATTGACCTTCCACTTTTCTACATTTGAGGTTGATCCTAGATCTGTTTGGAACAAAAATCTTTTAGTGGAACTCATCGAGTGCAAGGTTAGATTTTCTTTTTCTTGGCAAACATTTTGTAAATACTTTTCTTGTTTGCACGGAAGAAAAAGAGATGGTTTTCCCAAAGTAAACAAAGTTATCCCGGTTTATTCTTTAATAAGGTCTCAAAACATTTTTTTTCCTAATACACTCATTTTTTATGTTTGCAGCTTGATGAGTTCATAATTCCTCTGTTGCAAGGAAATATCCTGAAATATCTTATGCCAATTATTCATCCTGCTCTCTCTCTCTTTCTGTTGGAATATTGAGTTAATTACTCTGAACTTTTTGACATTTGCCATATTTAAATAAGTCGTTATTTACTTTTCAATGTTATACTAAGTCATCTTTTACGTTTACTCCGTTATACCAAAAAATCTTTCCAAAGTTAAAAAGGTTAGTATAATATTGAAAAATGATGAACTATTTAGTTAAATATGACAAATGTCAGGGGGTTTAGAGTAATTGACCAAATAAAATACAAAACTTAGTTTTCATCAAATTCTCTTCCACTAAGGAAAAAATGACCTTTTTAATGTCGATAAGACTTTTTAGTGTAACAGAGCAAATATGAGAAATGATTTAATATAATATTAAAAAGCGAGCGACGACTTAATTAAATTTTACAAATGTCAGGGGTTCAGAGTAATTAACCTTAATTTGTTTATGCATATTTTTTTTTATATTCCATGGTTGTCTCTTTTGTGTTCATTTAACCAAAATATATCAAAATTGAAAAATTGAGTGCAATATTTCTCAAATATTTGTGATGAAATTTGATTAATATACTTTTTATATTTATATATTTCATGATTTTAGCTTATTATGCTATAATTTTGACCAAGATATTGATTGAGTTAACATTATATTAAATTTCATGATTTTAGCCTATGATGCTATAATTTTGACCAAGATATTGATTGAATTAATATTATACTAAATTTCATGATTTTGATATATTTTGATGATTTTTAAACTTAGATCAAAATCGCACTTATACGTAAAAATTTGAATTTTAATTACAATTATGCTAAAATAAAATTAAGCATATCTATTATATTTTGAGTAGAGTTTAACAAAATAAATTTCTATATTTTCTCTGATATTGAATATTTTGCCAACGTATCTGAATTTGTTAATAATATATTTTTCCTAATTTTATTAGCAATAGAGGACATTAACCCAATGATTTTTCAATTATTACTCACCTTAGGCAAATTATATAATGAATTCTTATCTATGATACTTTATGTGTTTTTTAATGAAATTGTGCTTTGTGATTAGTATTTGGGTGAGAGTCACATGATTGATATTAGACAGACGTTAACGAGGTTTCAGAGTTGGATTTTATTTCTTGTTGCGATTCTCGGTTTTATGATTTTGATTTTGCTTCTTTCTAAGTTCATTCTTTTTTGTTTCTCTAATATTTGATTATTTTGTTGATTTTCGTTGTTTTTTGAGAATGCGAAGTGCGGTTTGTGGATTCTTTTTTGAATTTTGGATTTTAGTGATTTACGTTATATTTTTTTATTGTTTTGATCTTTAATTGTTAATTTTCTGTATTTTTTTCTATTTTTGTGTGTTTGATTTTTTTTTTTTGTGTGTTTGATTTTTTTTTTCAATTTTTTGTATTTGTTTATTTATTTAATTGTAATGTATGAATTCATTAGTTTGTGCATATAAGTTTATTAGTTAAAACTAACATGTTCATTATCAGTAAAATGTAGATTTATTTGTATAAACTACATATTTATAATCGGTAAACTGTAGGTTCATTTAGTATAAAATATAAATTTATTATTAGTAAATTGCAAATTCATTTAAATAAACTATAAATTCATTATCAATAAACTGTAAATTCATTTTGTTATAAACTATCGAAGTTCATTATTGATAAATTATAGGTTTATTTTGTCATAAAATTGTACATTAATATAAACTGTAAATTAATTTGATATAAACTGTAGTTTATTTTCATAATCGATGGTAATGACGGTAACATCGTGTTTTAAAAATGCAATAATTTTTTTGTTTCTCACAATATAAGAACTCTTCACGTTATGCTCAAATCTTTTTTTTTTTCTTTTTTCATGGCGGGCCCATCAAAACATCCACGAGGCCCAACTTCTGCAGAATCTAGTCCACTGATAAATGGACCCATAAAAGGAGACAGAAAAAAAGGAGAATCGACTCGAGGAGAAAACGAAACTGCAATCTCGACGAAAGTACTAGAACACTCCCTTCCCTTCTTGGACAAGCCAGACACTCCACGCATAGGGACAAAAAAGCTTAGTTTAGAGTAGCAGGAACAGAACGTTCGGTAACAGTTGGAGGGAGATAACAAGAAACGATCAGGTTCCATTTCTAACATTTTTAAGCTTACCCATTTGAAGATTTTATATGTATTTCGTAGTTTAACAATTACTTCAATTCAGTTCTGCTTCTTCAAAACCCTGTATACATATCTTCCAGATTTTCGCTTTTGTTTGCTTTCCGGGAAAATATTTCCCCTAATGCGCACCAATTTTCTTCTCCCCTTTAGTTGAGTAAGAGGTTTTTCAATGACTTTAATTCTGATATTTCTAGACAGAAAATGTGGAATCTGGAAATTATGATTGTAGCAACAAGACAGTAATTTTACAAGTATTTACAAGCATAACTCACTAGCAACTTCAAGTAACTAGCTAACAACTTATATACAGGCTGTGTAACTAATAAATGCCAGCTGGCATTCTTCAATCTGGAGTTGCATCTTCAGTCTTGAAGCTTGACTCTAAACTTGCTCACTCTTTAATAGCTTGGCAAATTTTCCTAAGGAAAATTATGAAATCATTGAGTAATGCATTTTGTTAAGGTTGACTCGTTGTTTGACTCATGCAGGTGGAGAAGAAATTAGATTCTCTTTTCCTATTAGGTGTAAACAGGTTTTATTGTTAGAGTTTTTCTTGCAGCTACTTAATTTAGATTAGTTTAGGTGAATAATAGCTCATAGTTTGCCCTCAATTTTTGATGGGTGTACAAATAAATCATGTATAGTAGTCTAGATTAATGGAATTGGAAACTCTATCACAAATTACATCATCACAATGCTGTAATTTGTTTCCTTAATGTGATTTTGATTAGGAGAGAATGGCACTGATGCAGAGAAGTTCAGTTTTCATGGTTTGTATGTCATCATTTATTAGCTGAAATGGCTGCTCATGTTTTATTTATTTATTGAGCTAAAATCAAATGTAGTATGCATTAGTAAAAGTTTATATCTGATATTTGCAGAGAATTCGTAGTGTGAAAGCTAAGAGAGAATGGCAAAGCATCATCCTGATTTAATCATGTGCCGGAAGCAACCAGGAATTGCTATTGGACAGCTATGTGAGCAGTATGATGGCAAGTATGTAATCTGCGACTCTTACGTGCATCCTTGCACGCTTGTACGGGTATGCGATGAATGCAACTGTGGATCCTTCCAAGGTCGGTGTGTTATCTGTGGTGGATTTTCCGATGCTTACTACTGCAAAGAGTGTACTCAACAGGAGAAAGACCGAGATGGGTGTCCAAAAATTGTCAATTTGGGAAGTGCTAAAACAGATCTATTCTATGAACAGAAGAAGTATGGCTTTAAGAAGAGATGAAAATCATGGAGTAGTCATGTTGCTGCATGGCTGCACATCGCTTGCAGCAACCATAGACTGGCTGTAGTTTCTTCACTAAGGTTCAATTTGCAACAGTTTATCACTTGTTTTCTTCTAATTACCTTGTTAACATGTGTATAGTGTTGTCATTTTACTATGCGGTGAGCTCAGAGTTTCCAATTTTGTTTGAGGGCATTTGTCTTGTTCTTTTTATGATTTTGACTGTTATCATGAGCAATGTCATCCACAATTCAATTGTCATCACCTGGCTCGCATGTTATATTGGTACTTTCGTACATTAGGCTTAGCTCAGATTTAGAGATTTAATATATTGTTTTTCCCTGCCATTCTAAGGCCCATAAAAGAAATGTCAACTGTGTGCTCTTTATTTCGTGGATTGTTTGATTGTAAGTTCAATCAGTAGTGCACTGAGTGTCGTAGCTAGCTGTGGAATTGGTTCTTAAGTTCCTATGGGTGTGTTTTCCTGAGAGGTGCTCATGCCCTCTGCTAATATATTTCCTATTCCTAAACATCTTTCAGGATTGAAGTGCAGAGATAGCATGAGTATATATTAAATGGACAAGTTTTGCTGGTCCCTATCATTCAGGTAGTATGTGATGATACTGCAGAAGATGCCCATTTAATGGATGCATGCCTCATAATTACCGTTAAGGCTGATAATTTTTGACATGACCCAATTAAACGATATGATACGACACATAGTTAAACGGATTTCGATTTGACATATATAAGTTTGGGTTATAAACGGGTCAACCCGTTTATGATGCGATAAAAAAAAAAAGGTTTAAAAGGGTTAATCCGTTTAACCTGTAATAGACACGATTGAACACAATTATATAATCGAGTTAATGGATTAACATGTAATACAAAACAAATATATGCGTTTAAACACAATATATATATATATATATATTCAATCTTATATTTGCTTAGATTTTTAATATTTAGTTTATATTTTTTCAATATATAAATAATTTTTAATTAAAAATTAAAAATTTTAATTTTTTGATATTTTTTAGTTTTGTGTTACGACACAATTAATTAAACTGGTTAGATGGATCGTGTCATGTAACCTGTTTCGCAAACATGTTCGTTTTAGGATTGAAGATTTTAATATGATTAGTTTAATGGATTGTATTTGCGTTGAACATTGTTATATTATACATATGTATTGATATGATACGACACAAATTGCTACCACTAATTATTGTAAACCAAACTAAGTAAACTTTTAAGCTTTAAATATGAAAGTTAATGACTTGGTGATGCATTTTTGGTTTGCCCTAAAGACGGTTGAATAGTTTTTGTCAAGTAAAAATTTCCCGTCTCTATGGGAAAACATTCTTTAACACTCCTACAAATGATGGATAGCTTATTCAGGATTTTTTTTCATTGTTCATTCTATTCATGTTATCTAGGATTTCACACTGAAGGTTAAGATTTCTCAATGGAAGCAAAAAAATTTTTAATTTGACTTAGCTATTGTGAACCATTTGCGACATGATGATGCGCTTAGATGAATTTTCTATGAGAAAATATTATAGTGTGTATGGTGCATCGGTGCGTTACTCAATATTAGCTACATATCGTGGCAATTGCAAAATAAGAAGAATAAAATAATGAAACTGCAAAAGACAAAAAAAAAAAAAAAACAAGGATGACTAGTTAAAGTGGTAAAGAGTAAAATATTGATATTGGTAAAGAGTAAAATATTGATATTGACTTTTAAATAAAATTTTATTGACAAATAAGTTATAAAGAAAGATTTCAATGTGATTCTTGATTTGATATTTGAAATGACTTTTGAAAATTTTTTTTTATTAAATAAGTTTGAAATAGAAAGTAATAATAGAGATGATTGAGTAAAAAATAAAATGCAACAGACGTTCACATAATAATTTATGTATATTTATATAATAATTGTTTTTAGAAGTTAATAATAAAATAAGTATAATAAAATAAAATATATGTTCATAAAGTTAAGAGATTGAAAAGTAAATCAAATAATAAAAACAAAATAATATATTTATTCTATATATGTCATCAATTTATGTTTACATAATAACAATTATACTTTTAATATTTTTCTTGCTGTTCAAGTTTTTTTTCTTTTTTTAATATTTTCTTTTTATTACTGTAAATATAATAAAGTGGTGAAATATTCAACTAATTTGGTTTAGATTTTCTTTTATTATTTAATTTGATTTAAATTTAATCTTAAAAGTTTTATTTTTATATTAAAATTAAGTTAAATTTTTTAAAAATAAATGAATATGGTAATTTTAAAACTTAAAATTGTATTTGTATATTTATTAAATTATTAAAAATATTTATTAAAAATGATATTATTAAAATATTTATTAAATAACTTTTTATTAAACTAAGCTTCACAAGAACAAACATTAATTAACTTGCAAATCAAAATAAATATACTTATAAATCAATAGTAGTGTATCTTCAATAAAAAAAAAAACTCATATATCTGTTGATCAACATAAATTTATCAATAGTGCAACAAAAAAATATACATGTAGAATAATAACAATATACATGAAATAAAAATAATGTAATTAAAATACAATACTAATGTACTTAAATCATCATAAATGTAAAAAATTATTAAAACTTTTATTATATAAGTTAAGATGGAAAACTCAATGTATATGCAATATAAAGTTAATTTACATTTTTCAAAATATTAATGTACTTGTAGAATAATAACAATGTACTTGAAATTAGAAAATAAAGTACCTAGAATATAATACCAATGTACTTAGAATTATTAGAAATGTAGAAAATCATTATAACTTTTTGTTATAAACGTCAAGATAGACAATCAATGTACATACAGTATAAAGACAGTGCACATTCTCTAAAATATTAATATATCATCATATTAAACGTTATGTGTTTATAGTTTCAATTTAATGTACTTGCAGCCAAATAAAAATATATCTATATGTTTGAAGTTTTTATTAAACAACTTCAAGTACAACTACAATTCTCATATAGTTTATTAATAATTTAAATATATATCCATATCAAAGATATTTATTAGAAATGTAGAAAATCATTAGAACTTTTTGTTATAAATGTCAAGATAGACAATCAATATACATACAGTATAAAGATAGTGCACATTCTCTAAAATATTAATATATCATCATATTAAACGTTATGTGTTTACAGTTTCAATTTGATGTACTTGCAGCCAAATAAAAATATACCTGGATGTTTAAAGTTTTTATTAACAATTTCAAGTACAACTACAATTCGCATATAGTTCATTAATAATTTAAATCTATATCCATATCAAAAATATTTATTAAAAAATAATATTTATTGAAAAATATTTTTTTAAAATGATATTTATTAAAAAATTTTGAAATTTCATATTGTAATGTGGTTACTATAAAGAGAATAAATTGATAGAATATTTAATTAGTTTGGTTCATATATTTTTATTATTTAATTTCATTTAATTTTAATTTTAAAAATTTTATTTATACATAAAAATTAAATAAGTTAGATTTTTAAAAATAAATGAATATGGTAATTTAAAAATTTAAGATTGTATAATCATTCATATATTTATTAAAATATTTATCAAAATATTGAAAATATTTATTAAGAATATTTATTAAAAATGATATTTATTAATATGATATTTATTAAAAAAAATATTTATTAAAAATATTTATTAAATATTTTTTCATTAAACTAAAGATAAAAATGGAACTTTAACATAATACTTTTACTAATGTCTATTTTATCTCTAATAAAGTTAAATACAACTGTATATGCGTTTTTATCTGACAATATAATATTATATTATTACATTTTTGATAGGTGTGGCAAGTGCACCTTATGACCCATTTTCCATGCAGATAATGATGTCGCCAAACTCCGACCATTATCCTCTGATTTATTTTAGCTAATTGAGATTCGGGGTAAATTGCATTTGTTGTCCTTAAATTTAGAGGATAGTTTCACAGTTAATAGAAAAATATATCAATTATTATTTCATTTTAACAGTTATTTTTAATACATTTATTCGATTTTGCCTTGTCAAAAATCTTATATGACTTATGTTTAACGTTATTTCTACTATAATTAAGTTGCAAAAATTAATTTATTCATTATCTTTCAAGTTTCAGTACTCAAAATCTACGAAATTGAATTTAGGTTTCGTTTATTTTGTAAAAAATATTTTTTTATAGTTTGATTATTTGATGCATTCAAAAAATTTAATTAGTAGGAAATATTTTTTTGACAAAAAAGAAAATTAAATAAAAACAAAAAAATTTGATAAATTTATTCAAATGAAAATAAATTATATATAGCAGGAAATATTTTTTGACAAAAAAAATTAAATAAAAATAAAAATAATTAATAAATTTATTCAAATGAAAAATAAATTATATAAACATATGTATTTATTATTAAAAATTATTTTTTATTATTAATATTCATCACCGATCATTGTAATAATATTAAATAGATCATTACAATAATATTATATAGAAGTCATATAATATTTTTGGCCAAATGAAGATTAAAAAAATTATAATAAAAATAATTATTAAAGTGAAATAATAATTAGTATATTTTTTATTATAAATTAAAATATAAAAATAATTATAAAACTACTCCTAAATTTTAAGAGCTGACAGGTGCAATTAAGCATTGGGATTCGTCAAAAACTAAAACTATCATTGTCGTACACATTGCTAACATTCCAATTCCAATTGGAGGTCTGCCATATTCATTGTCCCAAACATAAGCCTGACCACCGCCGCCACCGAGCACAGCCAATCATCAAGGTTGGTTTACCCCTCACACTTCCGTCTCTCTTTTCCTTTCACTTCTTCGCCAGTTAACCCCAAAAGAAACAAAAAAACAACAAACATATCCTCAAGTTGGCTTCCAACATTCTTCAACTGGGCGGAATCCAGACGTGTCGCCACAGCAGTCAAATATCTGGATAGCAACCAAACTGGTTCTCTCTCTCTCTCTCTCTCTCTCTATATATATATATGTTAGTTTTATTTAAATTGAGTAATAACTGACATAAAATTCATTAGAATTGAATTTAAAAAAGATACATGTACATTTATACTTAAACAATATCAATTTATATTCATTTAATAAGTATATATTAAAAAAATTCTGACATTTAAAATAAGTAAAATTTTACCTAATTTAGTGATAGTTATTAATTTTTATAAAAATTATTTGATTATTTTATATTTTATATTTTAAAAAATTATCTAATTTTTTCATATATAGAAATAAAAAACTATATTTTACAAAATTTTTTTATATATTTTAAATTTTTATTAGTCATTTTAAGTCATATTCTATTTTAAATGATCTACACTAATTATATGATATTTGTAAGATAAACTGAAATAAAATCATTTAAAAAATGAATCATAGAAATTTTTAAATACTATATCAAATACAAATTCTATAAAAAATTTAAATAAAAATTTTTGTGAAATTATTTTAAAAATTAAATTTTGTTCAAAGAAAAATAAATAATTTTAGTGCAAATAAATAAAAAAGTAGTGACAAAATTGACTTGTATTAATTTTTAGGGTAAATTATAAATTAGGTATCTGAACTTTTCTTTTTCAATTTTGGTGTTTAGACTTTTTTAGTTCAATCAAGTGTATGAACTTATAATATTATTTTTAATGTGGTGTTTTTCTTAAATCTAAATGATTAATGACTGACACGTGTAAATTCATCTAACATTGTACCAAATTATGCACATTATTTTAAAAATAATTTATTCACTCTAAATACAAAATTTATTCATTTCAAAGTCAAATTCTATTTCTATCATTGTAAAATTTGTTTAAAATATACATAGAAAATAAACAAAAAATTTGAATAAATTTTGTAGTTAAAGTGAAAAAATTATATATTCAAATTTTAGATATATAATTAGTTAAAATAATATACAAAATCTGGTACTAGGTCAGTTTAATATAACAAAATTATAGATTTTATATGTTCAAATCAGAAAAAACACTATATTAAAAATAACTTTAGCAATTCAGACATTTGATTGAGTAAAAAAATTATCTAAATACCAAAATAAAAAAAATTTAAAAGTTCATACAATTTACCCTAATTTTTAAACCGCCACTCTAGATGAACCCCCTTTGATACAAAACATGCTCTATTCCTTAATCATCTCCTGCATTCCTCGACAAACTCTACCGCTCACTACTCTAACCACCTCAGTTGGTGAGTGTTATATTGAAAAACTCTATGTCTACCTTCTTATCCACTTCTAACCTCTTTACCACCATAAAGCAATAATCCTTTCTCTCAAAACATATCCTTAAGATAGAAATTTCCATTCCACCAACCCATCATAACAGACAAATTTTAAGGCTATATAAAGCACATATTAGAGTTTGTAATCACATGACACTCTTCCACTATAGCTCGCTGATCCATTCTATCCGTCTTTCGGTTTCTTCTTCTCCTTGTCTGTTACTTTTGGTATTTATATGCCAAATAGGTCAAAAATAGGAGGAGGAGCAGAAGCAGAAGCATTTGCTTTTGAGGCCTTTATGGATGGATGGCTTGTATGACAAAAGCATTACCTAGACGAACTCCTTTTCGTGGAGCAACATTGTCACAAATCCTGAGAGGATGATCTCAAAGACCTAATCACTCGCGTCCTCTCACATTACCAATAATACTACAAAGAAAAATCTCGTCTAGCCCACAGAAACTTCTTCCTTGTGTTTTGCCCAACCTGGTTCACCCCCTTCAAGCGCAGCTTCTTATGGATTGTAAGCTTCAAGTCGGCGCTTACTTTTCGCGTACTCAACGACTCGATGAATGATCTCATTGAAGCTCAAAGATAGAGTATGGATAGGTTAATAGAGGATACAAGAGTAAGTGAGAGAATGTTGGATGATGAGTTGGCGAGAATTCACAAAAAGTGTGGTGTCACCGCCCTTACTGGATTGGGGGAGGTTGTTGTGGAATAAATGTAATATTTTACCTACCAAACTCACCTAATCAATTTATAAGTGAATAGAGAGTGAAAGATTGTATTAAAAATTCACACTATAGTTGATTCCCACGAAAGATTGGAGGGGTCATAAGTGGTTCCACTTGAAACCTAACCTCCTTAGACAAAATCACCCTAATAGTAATTTAACAACACAATGTATCACTACAACTATACCCTACAAAATAACTATTGAAAAATAAATACAAAAATAAGAACAACAGAATTTAATGAGGTCCAGCCAATTATGCCTACGTCCTCAGACATTACCAAAATTATATTTCACTAAGAAAAATACTACAAAATGAAATAGTATAGAATAGGGAGAAATATTGAAAATTTCCCAAGAGATGAGTAGACAATTTTGGGATGATAAAGCTGAAGGAATTAAGACTCTATTTATAACAAAAAAAAACCTCATTCTCCTTTGTTATTTCCCTGATATAAGATATTGAAGTGAGCCAACATAGTCAATAAATCTCCACCTTGGCAAATTTCAACATCTTTAATGTCTCTTTAAACAGTCTTTGATAGTGTTTTCAAATTCGACATCACACTTTAGTAATATTGATCAAGTCCAAACAAAGTTGAAATTTGACCGCAGTGACAACTTTTGTCATCATATTAGCAAGATTCTCAGTGGTATGAATTTTCTGGATTCTAATTCCACCTTCTTCTATAATCTCTCTCACAAAATGATATCGAATATCGATTTGCTTCGTCATTGCATGATAAACTTTATTTTTAGGTAACTAGATAGCACTCTGACTATTATAATGTACTTTGACATACTTCTACTCAATTCTTAGTTCACCAAGTAACCCTTAAAGCTAAATTGCTTTCTTTATAGCTTCTGTGATTGTCATGTACTCTGTTTCTATAGTAGACAGAGCAACTGTTGACTGTAATGTAGACTTTCAACTAACTGATGCCTTTACAAGAGTAAATACATAATCAGTAGTTGATCAACGTTTATCCAGATCACTAGCATAATCTGAATCACAATATCCAACCACACACTGATTGCTTTCCTGCTCAAATATCAATCCAAAATCCATAGTATTTTTAATGTACAGTAGAATCCATTTTTTTAGCTTGCCAATGCTTCTTTCCTGGATCATGCATATACTTGCTCACAACTCCAACTGCTTGTGAAATGTCAAGCCTTGTGCATACCATACATCAAGCTACCAATAACACTTGCATACGATATTTTTGACATGTATTGTCATTTTACATCGTTCTTCAGTGACATAGAGGCATTCAGTTTAAAATGAGGAGCAAACGGAGTACTAACAGGTTTTGTGTTTTCATTCATGCTAAAACGTTGTAGTACCTTTCTCAAATATTGGTTCTAAATCAAATAAAGCCTTCTCGATTTTCTGTCTCTGGTAATCTCCATGCCAAGAATCTTCTTTACTTTGCCTAAATCCTTTATTTCAAACTCCTTTCTCAACTGAGTCTTCAATTTCTCAATTTTTGTCTTACTCTTTGAAACTATCAACATAAAGAAGAAGATATATGAAGGATCCATCTTGTAGCTTGCGTAAATACACACAATGATCGTATTTGCTCCTGGTGTACCTCTGTTCTATCATAAACTTGTCAAATCTTTTGTACCACTGCCTCGAACATTGCTTCAATCTATACAAAGATTTCTTAAGTTTACATACCAAATTTTCTTTTCCAGCAACCTTGAACTCTTATGGTTAAGTCACGTAGATTTTCTCTTCCAAGTCTCCATGTAAAAATGTAGTTTTTACATCCAATTGAACTAGTTCTAAATCCAACTGTGCTACCAAAGTCAATAAAATTCTAATGGAGGAATGCTTCACAACTAAAGAAAATACCTTATTATAATCAATTCCCTCCATCTAAGTGTAGCCTTTAATGGAGGAAGTCCTTGAACTCCTTCTTGAGAATCTCCTTCTACCGTAGGATGACTCTCAACACCTTTTTCATCTGCTAGGATTACTATTCTCTCAAACTCCACCTGCTTAGGAGTATCATCTAACTGTTCAACATCCACATTTTTTAACATGGTAGATTCATCAAAGGTGACATCCCTACTAAAAACTATTTTCTTTGTCTTTGGACACCATAGACGATAGCCTTTTATGCCAGAGGTGATCCCCATGAACAATATTTTTTTTACTCTTGGATCCAACTTTGACTCCTTAACATGGTAATATGCAGTGGAACCAAATACATGTAAGGAATCATAATCTATAGTAGGCTTTCCAAACCATTTCTCTAATGGTGTCTTTCCATCAATAACAGTAGATGGTAGGCGATTGATGAGGTGAAACGCATATGTTACAGTCTCAGCTCAAAATTCTTGACCTAACCCAGCATTGGATAACATATATCAAACTTTCTCTAGTAATGTTCAATTCATGCGTTCTGCCACAACATTTTGTTGTGCTGTAGATCTGATAATGCCTTCATTTTCATAAATTTTCTCTAATGGATCACTTATATATTCTCTACCATTGTCTGTTCAGAGATTTTTGATCCTTTTGCCTGTCTGAGTTTCCACCATCTTTTTCCATTTAAGGAAAACTTCTAACACTTCATCCTTTGTCTTCATTGTGTACACTTATACTCTCCGGGAAAAATCATCAATAAAGGTCACATAATAGTGTTTCCCTCCTAAATAACTAGTTTTGGAGGGACCCCAAACATCAGAGTGAACATAATCTAAGATACTTTCAGTATTATGGATTGTTGTCCCAAATTTGGCACTTGTCTGCTTCCCTTTGATGCAATGCTCACAAAAGTTCAATTTGCAAGTTTGCACTCCTTCCAACAATCCTTGCTTAGCAAGCAAATTCAAGGATTTTTCTCCAGCATGTACTAAACGCATATGCCATAGTTTAGTTGTTTCTGACTCTCGATCATCTATAGAAGTTGTTGCTATTGCTGTCCCTATAACTGTACTACCCAGATAGTGATACAAATTCTTGTTCTTTCTAATTCCCTTCAATATCACACGTGCACCAGAGATAATATTCATCACTCCATTTTTCACTTTCACCTCAAACCCTTTTAAGTCTAGGATCTTGATAGAGATGAGATTTTTGCCTGAATCTAGCATATAATGAACATCTATTAAGGTGATGATTGATTCATCCGCATTTCTCAAGCGAATCGAACCAACCTCATATGTTGTCAAAATGATGTTATTTTTCGTGTAGACAATTCCACCATTTTTAAGTTCTTTAAAATCAAAGAACCAATCCTTGTTGGGATACATATGATAGCTACATGCTGAATCAAGTAGTCATACATCATAAGAACCATTTGATGATGTAACAAGTGAGTAATTTGATATTGCATCATCAATCTCAACAACACTTGATTCTACTCCAACTTTTCCTTTATCGGGGTTGCCTTTATTTCTTAGTTTTGGACAATTCTTCTTACAGTGTCCCTTCTTTAAACAAAAGGCACATTCATCTTTGCTCAACTTAGGCCTTGACTTGGATCTCCCATTCTTTCTCTTACTTTGATTCTGCGAACAACCTCTGATTACCAAAACTTCTGCATCTTTGCTGGAACTGACCTTCTTATCTTTCTTCCTTAGTTCATAACTGTATAAGACAACACATACTTCTTTAAGAGATACAACAGTCTTTCTGTGAAGCAGAGTAGTTTCAAGAAACTCAAACTCTTTGGGAAGTGATCTCAGCAACATCAAAACTAGATCTTCATCTTTAAAAGTCTCATCTACATTCACTAGATCAGTAACCAGGTGATTAAAACTGGTAACGTGATCATTCATTGTGGTACCTGATATAAAAGTGAAGCAAAACAACCTCTTCTTTATGTGAAGCTTATTTTAGCTGCTTTTCTTTAAAAAATTTTCTTTTAGTGTCTTCCATAAATTTCTTGCAGAGGTTTATTTCGAGAATGCATACCTTTGCTCTCTAAAAAGGCATGATCGAATTGTACCACATGCCAATCGATTGATCATCTTCCAATCTTTCTCCTCAACATTATTTGATTTCTCATCTTCAATGGCAATGTCTAATGTTGCTTAAAAAGAGCATCTAGAACCTTAGTTTGCCACATACCAAAATGACCGGTGCCATCAAAGCTTTCCACCGCCAATTTTGAATTTGCCACGATAGTTCTTTCCCATAGACTGTGATGAAACTGTCAGCGTGGTAGGTGTATATATTTTTGAAGAGCTCTCCATTTCGATTACAAAATTCTCTAAGAGTCTTTAAAGTGGAATACAACTAGCCCAAGAAAATCTTTTATGATGTGGAAGATCATATTAAATTACAACTACAGAGCATACTAAGAGTAATATTTGGCTATGATATTAATTGTTGTGGAATAAAGGTAATATTCTACCCATCAAACTCACCTAATTTTTAGGTGAATAGAGAGTGAATGATTGTACTGAAAAACTACACTATAGTTGATTCCTAGGAAACATTGGAGGGGTCACAAATGGTTCCACTTAAAACCTAACATCCTTAGACATAATCACTATAATAGTAATTTAACAACACAATATATCACTACAACTATACCCTACAAAATAGCTATTGAAAAATAAAAACAAAAATAAGAACACCAAAATTTAACGAGGTTCAACGAATTATGCCTACGTTCTCGGACATTACCAAAATTATATGTCATTAAAAAAAGACTACAAAGTGAAAATATTACAGAAGAGATTGAAAATTGCCCAAGAGATAAAGTAGACAATTTTTGGATAATAAAACTAAAGGAACTAAGGCTCTATTTATAAAAGAAAAAAAAAAACCTCCTTTCCCTTTGTTATTTCCCCAATGTGGGATATTGAAGTGAGCCAACATAGTCAACAGAGGTGACATGAGCGAATAGCTTTGGGATTAGGGAGTGCGGTTGATGAGGAGATTATAAGGGATCAGTCAACTGTTAAGACACTAGGATCCACGATGGAGTCGCTGGTGACGAGGGCGGATTTGTCGAGGACCAATATAGTGGCAAAAGTGGTGGAGATATTGAATCCGATACAGAATGTTAAGTTCATAAGTGCCGCAACTCAGCTACAGGTTAGGGTTAGGAATTTAGATTTGTAGAGACATGCTTAATTATAGCTAAATTTTCAGAAATTTGAAGCGATAAGATTGTTTTTGGAGTTGAATTATACTAGCTCATAGTATCCTGAAATTGTCAAGATTAAAAAGAAAAAAAATCAATGTTGACAACTATATATATATATATATATATGAAATTTCATGTATGATGGGTACTGCAAAATCTATGTGTGTGTCATTAGACTCCAAACCAAGATCTAAGGGTTTGAATAAGCCTGCCAAGCCCATCAAGCTGCAAGGGAAGCCAGTGATGGGTCTTACACAGTCATATTTTTGTTTTAGAATGTAATTTACATCGAGAAGCGAAACAATTGAAGATCCATGGAGTGTTATTAGGTTAATTAATTATTAATGACAAATCATCCCCTTGTTCGTTGTTTTTTTTAATCACAATTGCGATGATGTGTAAATTTTGAGATTCTATATAAATTTATTGAATTCAATCAATCAAATCAATGTCGTGGAGTTAAATTACTCTATAAATATCCTAGCAGTTAATTATTGCTAAATTGATAAATTACAATCCATATCTATCGCCATAAAGCACATAACTTTGTATTTTAGAGGGATTGAGTTTTAAGTCGGTCAAATATTACGTCTTTCATTTTTAAAGCATTTGATAATTTAAATAAATATCTTTTGAATTTTTTTTCTAAATGTCAAATCAGATCCATGTTTACTAACTCCAATGTTTGGAGTTGTGTGTGCACACAGAAACGAAAATAGAACAAAATACCTTATTAAAAAATTCAGAAACGACAATTCAATAGCTATCCGCAACAGAAAACTTTACCCAAGAGAAAAAGAAAGAGATTGTTGCACTATGCCAATAAGGCGCAACTAAGGGAGACAAGGGTAATTGTCCATTCGTGAGTATGCATAGATGCAATTGAATCAAAGTTCGATCAGATTGAGTTTGAGCAGTTCAAAGTTAATTGGGAATTCTTACATTGCATGAAAAATCAAAGGTCACACAATAAGAAATTAAAATAGTAATTCAAAGATTATTAAGAGGTGTATAAAAATGAGAGACTGACGTTAGGGTAAAGATTAAATGTCTTATCTAACTCTTTTTAAAATACATATAACTCGTATATATACTTTTTTATAATAATATTATTTGACTGTAAAAATGAAAATATGTTGTCATATAATAATTTATCTTTATTGATGCAATAATTATTTGTTGTAAGGTAACGATTAAAAATAAAATATTTACATGTAATTAAGAGTTTATAGATTTTAATACTTAGATAATAAGTATTGCTAACTTTTGTTACATATTAATATAATATTTATATTCAAATTACACATCATACATTAAAATAATTTCATTTGCACTGAATTTAACGATCTTCATATAAGTTGGATGTTGGCTAGATTTAGAGAAATTAATAAACAATCCAATAAGAAAAACACAATGCTCGAAATGTTACTTAATTTGTGTTGAGATGAGATAGATAGTAGTTCAGGTTAGGTTAGTGATACCCAAATATATATTACAAAAAAGAAATAAATAATTTTGTCAAATTTTAACATTTTATATAAAAAAAAGTTTTAAAATATCTGTATTTTTCAGCTATATTTAAATAAAAAATAAGTGAATTATTATTGAAAAATAATACATATATAAAAGTATTCAATATATTAGTTTAAACTTAAAAAATTGGTTGAAAAAAATTGACTCGATTTTTATGTAGTTTTTGGTAGAGTTAAATTTTTTGTTAAAAAATTCGATGTATTTAATTTGGTTCAATTCTTCATAAAAGAAATTGAAGTGTAACCAAACCAAACCGAACTTATATTAATGAAGGTGCTAAATTATTTACACTAATAAATATAAAGTTATAACTTAAAATGATAATGCTATCCAAATAAATATTCTGAAAATTTAAAATTTTCTTATCATTGTCATTCTCTTACTATTAATTATTATATCAAAAATATTTTACAATATAAAATCAAATATTATTTTTTTGTAAGAAATAAAGATATAGAAATTAAGAATTATTAATTAGAAAAAATAAGAGCAAATTGAAAAGAAAGTATTTTTATTTGGATTTATTATGATTGCCAATTTTCGCTAATATTAATGATAATAAAAGTAAGAAAATTTATATGTAAGGACTCGATGTGAGTCTCATGATCATAAGGAAAACTAACATTAATATAAACTGATTTTTTTTTCTGTAATATATTTATTTTAGTAAATTATAAACAAATGACTAGAATAAAAATAGTGTTATATATATATATATATATA